>CANYBF010009389.1:0-18663 GCA_948192965.1 Dalechampia spathulata | reverse complement strand
TTAAGGACTTAAACAGGAGTAACAGAATGCTAAGGGATTTAAGTACACTATTAATTATAGAATAAACATACTTGATTGACTTCATATATATGAAATAAGTTAATGATTAAATGTTGAGCAGATATATTTAATGTTATTAGAGCTGAGACTAAGTATGAATAACAGAAGAATAATTAACTCAAAATATAATTTATATGGTTACTGATTATAAGATGAGTTAGTTAAGGATGTTAGTTAACTGATATTGGGTTTTGATAATGATAAATGATACGAGGTTAAGTATGAATTAACAGAGTTTTAAGATATTACTAAAATATGATTGATATCAGAATTAATTAAGAGAATACTATTTAAATTACTAATTTATCTTAAGAAAATAGGATTATTAAGAACCTGTTAGCAGGAAATTAAGAGAGAACTGTTTATTACATGACTAAATGAATTATGATACTAAATATGTTCCTATATGCTTAAGATATTACTAAACTTAAACTGATAAGAAAAGTTAAGATTAGACAGGAATAGTAATAAGAAACTATTTGAACTATATAAACAGGATATTAAGAAGTAATCAATAATATGATATTGACTAATTTAAGTGAGCATATAGTTAAAATTGTTATATTAAATTATGACTTAGCAATAACTGAATTTCAATAGAATCTTAATTAAGTTACGAATTATAAATATAATATGGATTAGAGTTTAATGATAACAGTTTAATAAATAGTTGATTAAATATAAGCTGTTGGTAAAATATCTATATATTTATTAAATAGAGATAAGAATTTATTTTTAAACAATAAGGAATAGTTTTTAATAAGAGGTGAATATTAGGCAGTAAACTTAAGGAAACACATTAGAAATGACATTGATTTATTCAGTGGTATATAAATATAGAAATGATAAAGAATGAATTTAATTACTAATAAAAGATTAATATTGATTCCAAAATAGGTAAACCAGTGGAAAATATTCACGAATCACCCAAGGATATTAACAAAGAGAAGGACATACCAGGTTTGTGCTAGTATGTTTGAAGTCCTCGATCATTAATTGATCAAAGAGGCAAAGATTTGGTATTGTAATAGCATTACATTATTATAACAATTTGAAGTTAATTATGCATTATATATATATATATATCATGAGCATAATGCATTCAACATAAACATGACAAAGCATGACATGGTGAAATAAGGAGAAAAAGAATATGATGTGATATGAGAAAAAGGCTAAATGATTATACTCGGCATAATGATATAAATTTCTACGGGAATAAAATAATATGTTATCATGATATGAAAGAAGTAGAATTGAAAAGCAAGATATTAAATGAGCTCATATGTATAGAATCAAAGTTATGTTATAATGAAAGAGCCAGTAAATGCACATTTAAATGGAATGATGCATCATGGAATAAGAGGGAGAATGCATAGCATAGATGCATTCCCATAAATATTTACTGTTCATAATTCATGACATACGATATAATATGATGTGAATCCATGGTATAATTAAATGATATATTAACTTCACTTGAATATTTATTATGGTTGAAATTTCATCATATTTTAAGATAGTCATGCTAAATGGTTCATACATATATGTCATGAAATACAAATGAAATAGACATGTTGTTTTGAAGTATATGACATAATGTTTACTTGGCATTAACACATCATGAAATATAAATGCCTTAAGTTTTTAAATGTTATAACTAATGGACTATATGACTACTTGTATTACATGCTATAACTAGCACCATTGAGTTTATCAACAAAGGAATAGACTTGTATTATTCAATTTAATACCAAGCAAAGTCGCAGAACCAAAACATCAGTAGAGCAGTGGACATATCAACAGTTTGTTGGTAAATGGTTTAAGTTTCCTTCAGACTTTTACCTTTATAAATTATCATGCAACTACTTAAATAAAGTACTTTGGCATTAAATAAAGTAAGTTTGGCAAAACTAAACATATGTAAAATATTAAATATTATAACTCTGATGATGTAATGACATAATTATGATGTTATATTATAACCTGGGACTATAAATGGTTTGGATTAATATGAGTTTGCATGCAAGTTATATATATAAATAATAAAAAATTTTATGGAATGTATGGAATCCTTTGTAGGATAATTATTGACTTCCTCGGTTAGGAAGTTAATAATCATTCTACGGGAGCATGTTACATAGCCGAAAGATGTGATATTATTCATTATTTCAATGTAGTATTTCATAAACTTATTTTACTTAAGAGTATTAAATTGAATAATGAAGTCTAAGATATGGGAATAGTATAAGGGAAATTTATAAAGAGTTTATGATATGAGATTCTTATTGTATGCAAATTTTTAATAACTAAATTGCCCTAATCATAATATTAATAAGATTGGAAATTATTAATGCAAGTAGATCAACATATGTTATACTTCCATTAAGGGGTGATTCTCATTCTCTATGATATTAGTTGTCTAAAGTATACATGTGAATGAAAAATATAGTATTGGTTCATTGGAGATCTTGTCAGTGAGATTTCATATAGATTATTAATATATATCTATGAAATACATATCTCACTCATATAAGTAGTATAAAGCAGTTAAGGATATTTGTATATCACAAAAGGATTTATCATGCCAAATTAAATGTAAGGGTTTTATCTCAATGATGCATGTCGTAATCTTTGATTCAAGAATCTCTGGCTAAAGTGGAATGCTTAGAAGTAAATGAGTTCATAAGGGTATTTTGGGAATAAAGATTATATACATGAAACATCAAGTTTAAGGCATGATATAATATGCTTGATCATGTATTGAGTTGACATTAATCCATTCTCAAACCTTAATGAGATAATGGATGGTGAAAAGAGTTAATTGTAGCAGTATATGATATGGAAGGGTTGTAGTCAAATTAATGACCTTTGACATTTGGATAGTTATGATATATGACTATATACCATTCATGACTTATATATAATATTGTTAAATAAGATTTAATAAGATTATAATATATTACCAACATGTTAAGAACCTAAAAGATCACATACAAAAATTAGGGAATCAAAAATAAAGAGAATGAATATTAATTTAATATGAGATATTTTTTCTAAGTTATCAGTTAACTTGAATTTTTCATAATTATTAGATAGAGCATGAAAAAAGGTTCAATTTTATACAAAGATCATACAATTTTGACAAGAATAACTTTATATATGCATGATACAAGTTTTCCTGTGCAGTGCATATGTCATACACATGATTATGCATGTGCCTGCGGTGCATGAATTTCACATAAATGACCTAATTGATAAAGTATGGTTATGTGATTTTCATATGCTAATTATGATTTTGGAATGTGTTAGACATATCATATGCTAATTGGATTAAGTTAGCTTATGTGTCATGATATATAAGCTGTCTAGTCAACCTTAGTGCCACCTAAGCCTTATTATCTTAATTAAAATATAATTTAAGGTTTACAAAAATGTAACTTTCTACCTCTTTCTTCTTCCTCACATTTTAAAGAAAAGAATAAGAAAATTCAAATCAAATACAAACAAGAGGATTTGATCTTTTAAGAGCAAGATCATTGGATTTGATTTAAGACTTCCTCTCATCCTTTTCTCTTCTATTTTTGTTTCTACTAGTCTCTGAAATGAATTTTTATAATTTTTATTGCTAATCTGATTCTCTACTTATGTAAATAGTTTATATATTCTCTATATTGGGGATTAGAAAAGTTTGCTACTACTTTTTTAAAGAACATAATTGAAGGAGATTGGTATTCATGTAAGTATTATTAATCTTATGTCATGTCCTCTTTATTATGTTTTTAAATGATTGTGATTGCAAGGATCCATGAAAAATATATTTTCATAGAATTTTTAAATATTTTTTCTGCCTACCAATCACATTTTTTTTTACCAACAACGGTATCAAAGTCATAGTTTTCATGCAATCCTTCATTGGAAAACATTGAATTTTGGTTTTTTTAGCTTGTATAGTGCTTGTGTTTTTTAATGTTTAAGAGGGTTTTAATTCAAATTTTTTCACAAAATTTTAACATGTTCTTGACTCATTAAACATATTTTTTATCAAAAAAATATTATGTCTATTTGGGAAAAGTTAAAGAATACTCATTTTCATTTACCTGTCATACATGATTACTGAATTATTCTTATATTCATACTTATTGTTTATTGTTGTTTTATGTGTGTTTAATTAATAAACATATCATGAATCAATATGTTTACATGTTAACATGATTGTGAAATGATAAAGATAGTTTTTAATTCAATGGATTAATGTTACATGCATAAGATGCTAATTATGTATGTTTCTTCGATTTTTAACAATTTGACCATATTAAATTAATTAATTTGGTTAAAAAATTTGATATTCATATATTAGATACATTAAGAATTTAATAAATACAATTTTATTAATTTTGGAAATTAATAAGTCTTTTATTTAGAATAAAATTCTTAAAGGGTCAAGAGTATGATATGGATTTTAACTTGATTTTACTTGTTTTGTTGTAATTGATTTTCATATGATATATTATTATTTAAATATAATTTAAATATTTAATATATTACTGGTTGGATGGTTTTTAAATTATGATAAAAAATTTATTTTAATGAAATTAATACAAAGCAAAAACATGTATTTTAAACGGTAAGCTTAACAAGTGTTTTAATTTATTTTAAAAAGATTAAAATTGAAATCATTAAAGAGAAAATTTAATTTATATATTATATGTGTATGAATGAATGGATATTTGCATGATGATGATCATGGACTAGGCCTAATGAGATTGAACATATTCATTTTTTACAATGTTGGTAAATAGGGGCAACGAGCCCTACTTATCTTATACTCTTTTGTATATCTCTTCTCATCCAATCCTCTCAAATGTAACTTAGGGCTTTTGTATATCTCTTCTCATCTAATCCCATCAAAATTTAGAGTTATAATTCATGCATGGCCTAGGTTTGACCTAAGTGATTTTTCAAGTCCATAATCATCATTATATAAGTTATTACATATATGAATGTTTATGATGCATAAGCATGCTTTTGCATGCATGAGCCAGAATCATGCATGTTGCATAAGATGTATATGCCCACCTTGTATATTTAAACACATAAAATAAAAGAAATCCTTTAAAAGGAATATTAAATCCAAGGCCTTCCAAATTTAAGAATTAGAATGGAGAGCTTCATTTCATACAGATTGTTCGGCATACCCAAGTCTATTTGACATGGGGTATATTCAAGTTTTTAAAAATGTGTTAGATCTAAATTAAATTTATTATTTGTTGAACATACTCAAGGTAATAGATCTGATAAGCCAGTTTGGGGTATTATGTCATGAGATAACATAAACCATCAAGAGTTGATGACCCAGTAGTCATATGATTATATGATTGACATAACATGTCTACCTATTAACATTAAGTTCTAGTTTATTGGGTATACCCAAGATTAGCATTTAATGGTCATTATATACTGACCCACTAAGGAAAGCAAAGCACGACTTTCCAAGATTGATAATTAAGGGCTATTGGTTTGAAATAAAATAATGGGAGATCAAAATAAAATTATAAATCTTATTATTTTTTAAAATAATATGATGCTTTAATCAATACATTATTTTTCTTTTTCTCTAGTTTTAATGGCCCAACTACATTGATTGAATTTATCAAATCAAAATAGTTTTGAAAGATGAATAAATAGTCCATGTTTTAGAGCAAGCCTATCCACATTAACATATTGCTAACTCCTTTGATGTTGTCAAAGAAGCATATGTAAAGTCTATGAAGGAGCATCTACTATATCACATGGAATAAAGATGCATGGATACATCAAGATATTGGAGGGTTTAGGCTTTACCCTTCAAGTAGAGTTGGCAGTAGACCTTATTCTACAATTGTTGTCTGATAGTTATGGGCATTTTATCCTTGACTATCAAATGAATAAGGAATAGACTTCTATTCCAGAGCTAATTAATTTGTTAAGGTATGCTCAAGATGCCAATAAGAAAAACTCAAAGATTGGCATGGTAGTTAACTATTCTAAGAAGAAGGGCAAAAAGATAGCTCTTAAGCAAAAAGGTGGTATGGCTAAATCAAAGGCTATAAAGAAGGACCTTAAGGTCATTTGCTTCCATTATCATAAAGATGGCCACTAGAAGAGGAATTGTGAGGTGTACTTTGAGCAACTTAAAAAGGATCATCCTTCTACTTCAAGTATATATATAATTGAAGTTCATTCCAATATTTTTTTAATAACAAAAGCTAGGTATTAGATACTGGCTATGCATCTCATATTTATTATGATTTATAGGGACTAAGCATTATGAGGAAGTTAAATAAGAGTGATGCAGACATTCATGTTGCTAATAGAGGAAGGGTTATTGCATTAGAAATAGAAAATTATGTTTTGCATTTGACTTTTAGTTTAAATTTAGAACTTAATAATTGTTATTATGTTCTAAGTTTATGTAAGAACCTTATTTTAATATCTTGTCTTGTAGAATAAGGCTATAATATTTCTATTAATAGTAATGGATGTTCTATTTTAAAAGATGGTAAATTATACTATTCAATAATTGTTGAAAATAGAATTTCCATACTGGATAATTCAAACTTCATTTACAATGTTCAAAGTAAAAGGATAAAAAATAATGACCCTAATCCACTCTATTTATGGTATTGTTGCCTTGGCCATATAAACAACACTTGCATATCCAAGTTATATAAACTTGAAGATTTACATTTGCTTTTGAATCATATGAAACATATGAATCTTATTTATTTGGCAAGATGATAAAATCACCTTTTAAAGGAAAGGGTGAAAAAGCCAAGCATTAGAACTTATACATTCAGATGTATGTGGTCCTATGTCTACATATGCAAGAGGTGGATACAAGTACTTTATTACATTCATTGATGATTACTCTAGATATTGATGTTTGTACTTGATGAAGTATAAGTCTAAAGCCTTTGAAAAGTTCAAAGAATTTAGAAATTTAATAGAAAAATAACTTAGTAAGAATATTAAAATTCTTCAATCAAATTGAAGTAGTGAATATGTAAGCCAAGATTTTTTTTGACTATCTCAGAGATAATGAGATATTATCTCAATGGATACCTCCATAGACACTATAACATATGGTGTATCAGAAAGGAGGAATCAAACTATATTAGATATGGTTTGGTCCATAATGAGTCTTGTAGGCTTACTGAAATCATTTTAGGGTTATGCATTAGAGACTATTATACAGTTTTGAATAGAGTTTAATTTAAATTGGTTGACTCTACTCCATATGAGATAAAGTTTAACAAGAAACCTATGCTTTCTTATTTGAAGGTATAGGGTTGTCCTGCTTATATGAAGAGGACAATGTTAGATAAACTAAACGTTAAATCTGATAAATGTTATTTTATGGGTTATCTTAGGGAAACCATAAGGTACTTATTTTATCATCCTTTGGAACAAAAGATGTTTGTTTTAAATCGTGTTATCTTCTTAAAGAGAGAGTTTCTTCTAAAAGAAGATAGTGGTGGTAAGGTGTTACTTGATGAAGTTTAATAACCATAAGATGAAGTAAATCAATTGATTGATCTTGCTGATGTTCTACATTATGATGTAGAAATAGTTTCTATGGAAACAAAAGATCTTAAATGCTTAATTAGAGTAAGAACTGTACCTGAGAAGTATAGATTCCTTGTTCATGAAAATAAGAAAGTCTTATTAATTGAGAATAATGAACCTTTAAATTATGAGGAAGTTCTAAATAGTTTAGAATGTGACTTATAGTTGAAGGTCATGCAGTTTGAAATGGATTCCATGTTTGAAAACCAAGTTTGGACTTTGGTTGATCCACATAAGGGAATTAAACCCATTAGGTGCAAGTGGGTCTTTAAGAAGAAGACATACATGAATGGTAATGTTATTATTTATACACCTATAGCTATGCTTAAATCCATTAGAATCTTACTTGTTATTGTTGATCATTTTGATTATAAGATACAATAAATGGATATGAAGACAACTTTCCTTGTCACGTCTTTTGCTTGCGTAGACATGCTCCCGTAGAATGACTATTAACTTTCTCTTCTAGAAAGTCAATAAACATCCTACAAGAGATACGTAAATTTTTTTCTATTTGTTCTTTTTTAAGTTTTGTGGAAGTATTAGTCCCAAATAACATTCTTGCATTTACTGCCTTTAACATTTAATTGCTTAATCAAATTAATTAGAAACTTTAATCTACTCCAAGTCCTTGCCTTCAAAGAGTCTCCTGCTGAATTAGTGCTTTGGAAATCCGTGCTCGCTATCCAACTGTCAACCTACATCCATCAAATGACGAACACTGAGTATATAACTCAGTGGTGCTTAAGACATAATATATACAATATAATCATTCATATCATATTTATGAACAAGTCATGTAAACCATAGTATCATTTAAACAACATTTCAAAGTAACCATTTAAATCATAATCTATGTATATTGACGTTTGCTTGATTTTATATCATATTCAAACCATAGTTCACTTAATGTCAAAACTATGTCTAGTTTATTCTCACGATATACACATATATCGTTTATTCTTTCTAGAATGAATTATTCTTCTGAATTAGGTTTAAGCAATACATCCATATATCTTGTAAACCAAAATAATCATTGTTACCCAATTGTTATCATTTCGTTAC
The DNA here is from genome assembly GCA_948192965.1 of Dalechampia spathulata. Lineage (NCBI taxonomy): Eukaryota > Viridiplantae > Streptophyta > Magnoliopsida > Malpighiales > Euphorbiaceae > Dalechampia > Dalechampia spathulata. Next base: position 9,930 of record CANYBF010009389.1, on the reverse strand, counting down.
TGTAAACATATCTATACCATGTTCATAACAAATATCATTACTTTCATAACATTTCAGGATATAAAAAAATCTTGCATTTATTCTAACATGCCATTTTTGATTTTATCACATATTCCTTTAATTTATAATTATAATAGAATTAATCATATTAATTATATTCTCTATCAACAGTCAGCATGAATGTCATCAAAGAATCTTATCATATGTTCGTCATGTATGTACCATGATATGTGTGATCATTATGATTTATTTGCATATATGTAGATGTGTGCAATCACATATCATTTATATCATCACTATATCTTTATGAATGATGCTTGCATATGAGAATGCATCAATGTTATGCATTCTCCCTCATATTTTTCCTTTTTACATTTCCATATTATTTCATATCATTCATATCATTTTACCCTTTTCACATATATTGGGCCATTTCATAAGCATGCATGGTACTGGGTCTTATATTTCATCTTATATCTGTGGTTCATCGCTGGAACCCACTTCATATTCATTTCATATCTGTAGGAATTTCAAAATACCCATGTACCCTTTTCAATTATCATTTCATCACTTTCTTTTATTTACTTTCCCCTCCCTTATTTCTCCATATCATGTCATGTATATGAATATATGAATATGTTTTATGACATGATTTGTATGCTTCATGCTATGATGCTATAATAAACACTTATATAAGTACCATGATAAGGTATCAAACATAATCCATTTTATTGTATCATTCACTTTGTGTATCATTTAATTCATACATCATCCATTTCATATAGCACATAACTCAAATAACATCAATTTCATATTGTATACATTATACATTCTTTGACAAGACATAATGAAAATCATTTCCATGATGCAAATACAATAAATACTATTCATTTACTTTAATTTATAATCCATGATATTAAAAATCCAATAACCTTCAATCACTATTTGAATATCACTATCAATTATGACTCATCATAAATCAATTTATAAAATCATAAACTGTAGATATAGAAGCTTGCACCTTATAAATTTTAGTGGTCACGAATCAATCTTTAATACTAATAATATTTTTATTTTAGAAATCATTCTCAACTTTACAATTCTCCTCTTATAACTTATGCATTCTATCATGTAATTACTCTTTCCTACTTATATAATTTAAGCTTATAATCAATATGCTGTGAGATCATGTTAAAAAAAATAATTCATCATGCATACTTTTTCATACAACTTTATATGATCATATAAATAAATGGTTATTTTTGTTTATCATATTTCATCACTACGTATAACATATCATTATCATATATAATATATTATCTTCATATATATATGAATATCATATCATCATTAATTAAGACATATAATCATTAATAATAAACATATATTATAATTAATGATTTATTAACTATGTCATCATCTATCCACATTTATAATTTATATCAATATTATTATAAATTATTAAATATGGAGATCATTGTATAGATTTTCATAATTTATAATGTAGATTTTATAGAATTAATTTACTACATAATTTTAATCAATCAAAATCATAATATTAAAATAAAACTATAAAATTAAACATATAATAATATGTTAAAAATTTTAAGGTAAGTTCATACTTACCTGCCGATCCAAAAATTTGGAATCAGCTAAAAGTACAAACCTGATTTTTTTTTCCATTCCTTTCTGTATTTTCTGTGATTCACGTCTAATTCCCCTCTAAACCATATACAATACAAATTAACATTCATCTTAATTAAGAACTTTAATTTCATTCATGTCTGCATCATGTACCACTGTATATCAATCAATAATAAATCACATCTTAGTTCAATTCTCTTTATGTAATATATCTTAAGAAGTAATACTAACATTTAATAATGTATCTTTTATTCGTAATTGTTAAACTTTTATTATATATATATAAGAAGACTCTTATACATAATATAACCATATCTCAACCACATCTCATATGTTCTATGTTCTTACCTTATACTTTATTATTATATCTTTAATCCTTAACGATAAACTTAAATAACTTCTTGATGATACATCATTCATATTCTTTTATAGTATTTAATATAATTCATTAACATCTGTTACAACTTATTCATTATCATTGTTCAACTATATAATATTTATATAGTATCATATAACTTCTGATTTCAAACTTAAATGGCCTTTCATAAATGTAAGTCTTTCTTAATAACACAACTTTACTTATTTTAATCCATTAATCTTTTATTTCAACTTTGATGTAATACCTTATCATATCTTACTTATGTATTACTTGGTATCATCTTTACTTAACTTAATTATTACATTTAATATCATTATATATGTATAACCATGTAATAACTATCCACTAAACTTAATTCAATTTAATTATATATATATCCTTATCATTCTTAACTTAACATTCTATTTACATATGACCATATATATATACCTTACATCTTTGAATGTTACTTAACCATTTTCAGTAAATAAACCATAAGTCATACATTTTTTTCTTTTAAATGTCATTACTAATCTGAATAAGTTAAACACTTATAAACCATACATCATTTCATTTTTTTATTTATTTTTTTAATCACCATAATTTATTATATCACAAATCCTTAACTTATGTTTTTAATATAAGGTCCCATCTTATAATACAATTGCTTCCTAAAACTCATGTCATTATTTAATTAAATCTTATTATATGATCATTTTTAAACCATGTATTATCTTATCTTTTACTTCATTTAAATCATTAAATGTTATATGTAATCTTCCCTTTTATAATATTTAATAATTATTTTAATAAACCTCTTATAACTTTAATCTTATTTAATTCATAGTTCCATATTAGTCCCAAACATTAAAATTGCCAAAACTACTATTCATTCATCACTTTAACTTCATTTTTAATTTTCATTCTTAAATCTTACTTAAATTACTTTATAACATCAATTTATTACTTCTTTAAAGCTTCTAATAATGTTCAATACACTAAATAAATTAATCATTTATGCCCTTACCTTAATCAATGCCATATGCTTCCAAATCATCCACTCAAATCATATTAAATGCCCTTTTGTCTTTATAGACCATACCTTATCTTATCTTTACGTTAATAATACAATTCCCTCTTTAATTTATATTCATATTTCAATTTATTAATCATAAGAATTATTGGTCTTATTTTATTATTCATTCAACTCATTAATCATTAATAACTTTATTAAAAAAATAAACTTAAATCTTAATTAAAATTCCTTAATACCACCAATTAATCACCTTTTTGAATCTTCCAATTAACATTTAATACTCTTAATTATTTAATTATTTGAGACTATATCTTTAAAATGGCCTCAACTTTAATTTCATCTTTTAACTATTTAAAATACCATGCTTTAAGTCTATATTATTAAATTATGCCGTATATACCTTCTTTTACCCATCCAAAAGACTTAAATTTATCAATACGTAAACCATAACTAAATCATGAATCATATGAAAACATTTCTTTAAGTCAATATCATTTAATTCTAAGATCAAACGCAACCTTTAGCCAAATTTTAATTCATTTTAAATTTAAGTTTCTTAGTCTTTTCTTAATTAACAACTTGTAGATTTTACCAAACCTTTTTACTTATTCTTAATCTTGCCATTTTGCTTGTTAGGTTCAGCCATGTAGAAGAAAGTGCAGCACCAACACCAATACACACTCCACATCCACTAGAATGCACCTTTTTACATCACTAATTTTCTAGAACTCAAATCAAAAGCTAAAATTCTAAAATCCTAATCAAACCATTCAGCCTTCACATATAAACAACAATCAAATAATTTGACCAAGATAAGAACAGAGTCAAAAATGCATGCATCTAACAAATTGAACATCAAAAGATACTCATCTTCAAATAAACTACTAAAAACCGAAATAAACTTTGATCTTCTTTAAGAGTTGTACCCATTCTTCTCATCAATGTCTCTTTAAGCTTTCATAACTTCATCTCATAACTAAAAATGCACATGCATGTCATGATCCAACAAAGAAATGGTATCTAGATATCTTTTGGGTTTCGATTTCAAAAGGGAAAGCTCATGATTCTTGTGATTTTGGTCTTTAACTTGAAGGAAGCAAGGTAATATGTTTCGGCCTTTATAAGAACAACATAAAAATGGGTATGTTTTTGCCTAGCCATGAATAATACTCTTTTATCTAGCTTTGATCTTGAATTTTAAAGAGAAAAGAAGAAGAAGATGTTGCAGTTTTTGCTCTACTTATGGAAAATACTTTGGCTTTTTCATGGAAGATGGAAAAATGAAAATTTCTTGTTTCAAACTTACAGAATACGTACAGAACTTGATTTGAGCTTGAGTTTTGAAAAGAAATGATGAAGACTTGAAGATGTGTTTCAGCTTTTCTTGAAGAAGTATGAAGAAGTAACATGGAAGAAATTAAGAAAAGTGAAGAAATGAATGGACAAAGAAGTTGAAGTTTCAGCCAAATGGAAATGAGGAAGGAAATAGCTGATTAAATTCAACTCAACCCTAAAAATCATATGAAACATAATATATATATAGTGTAGTTACATTTTAAACCCTCAATTACATATTTTCATACGTATACATCTCATTTCCACCAAATATATCCTTAAATATGTGTGAATACTAAAATAATATTCCAATATAACTTTAATACATATTTAATATATCAATTTACCTTCTTAAAATATCATCCCTCCATATTTAATATACCAAAAATACCTTTAATTTTGTATATACACTCAATAATACTCCAAAATACCATTAAATACATTAATTATTTTCTTCATATACATTAATTTAATAAGTCTATACTCCAATAAATAAAATAATATTTCTCTCTCTATTCACTACTTTCCATACACCCTTTTCAACTTCCAATACTCCTTTTTAAATTACTTATACAAATAAAATATAATTTTCCTTATTTCCATATATTCAATTATATATATATATATATATATATATATATATATATATATATATATATATATATATATTACATCTTACATATACATTATTTATTTAATATCTTAATTTCATATTTTCTTGTATATCATATATAAGTTAAACTATATTCTATTCTTTACATCATATATCTATTTAATATTATTTTCTTATCTTTATATTAATACTCATTCATACACTCCATTATGCAATAAACTAATTTATAACATCATCTCATTATAATAAATAAAATACTAATTATATTTATTTTTTTTAATATTTACATATTACTATATTCTTTTACTAATTCAATATTACTATATGTATATATCATTATTCATTTCTTTAATACTTAACAAAGCATACTTATTTTCATATGCTTACATCATCTTTACTTAATTATGATATCATAATAAATTTCCAAATTTGTCAATTTATCTTTTCTATACTATTGAACTTATATTAAATAAATCATCTTGGACACATGTAATTAATAATATTAAATGTTCTCAATATAAAAATCATCAATTAAGTCTCTATGCGCATATATTTTCACATATCTATTTCATACATATAATTTATTTATATGATCCTTATTCATACATAATTATTAAATTATGCATACTCCAAATACAATCGTAATTTATCTCAATGGCATGCATTTCCATACATACGTAAATATTTTTACCTCGATATACATGCATTTTTCATTCGTATAATTCATTTATACGATCTTTAATCATACTTAATTATAAATTATGCATATTCCAAATATACTCATAATTTATCTTAATTCCTATAAATATTTCTTATCATTAATATAATATTTATAATTTTTTATCTCAAAATATGCATTTTTCCATAACTCTACATCATCACTTAATTTTTGATCATATAGGGGGTAATTTCATTACTCAAATTATTAATATTATACACGCTAAAAATGAGGATGCGACATTCCTTAATGGAAATCTGCTTGAGAAAGTATATATGACACAGCCTTACAGTTTCATATCCACTTATAATAATAAACTATGCAGACTTTAGAGATCTACTTATGGTTTAAAGGAAGCATTAAGGAGTTTGAACATCCATTTTGATGAAGTAGTTAAAGAGTTTGGCTTCATTCAAAATATCGATGAACCTTGTATTTACAAGAAAGCTAGTGGGAGTGCAATTGCTTTCCTAGTTTATATGTAGATGATATACTACTCATAGGAAATGATATATATTTTCTACAAAATATAAAAGTTTGGTTATCTAAATAATTATGATGCTAGTTTTTAGTTAGATAAAGATGATTATAAATCACAATCGAGTTATATGTTCATAATGAATGGTGGGGCTGTCATTTGGAAAGTTCCAAACAAGAAACTATAGCAGATTCAACTACAGAGGCAATATACATTCCAATATCAAATGCAACTAAGGGAGCTATTTAGATTAGGAAGATCATTGATGAACTTTAAGTGGTTCCTTAGAGTGTTAGTCCTATTCCTTTATTATATGATAATAATAGAGATATAGCATAAGCAAATGAGCCTAGGTCTCATCAGAAGTCCAAGTGTGTACTTAGGAGATACCATTTGATTAGAGAGATCATTAGTAAAGAAGAAGTAAAGGTTAGTAAAGTTCCCATACAATAGAACATAGTTAACCCTATTTTTAAGGCATTGACATAGAGTAACCATGATATGCATGTAGCTTTAATGGGGTTGAAATTCATAAATGATTAGCTCTAACTTAAGTGGGAGTTTATTGGTGTAATACTCTAGAGCATCATGTTTGATATGTGATTGACTATTAAATCAATAAGAGGCATTATTTATTATTTAATGCAACATTTCATATACTTATTTTAATTAGAGTATTAAACTAAATAATGAAGTCCAAGGTATTAAAATAATACATGGGAAATTCATAAGGAGTTTATGATAAGAGATTCTTACCGTATACAAATGTTCAATATCTAAATTGCTTTGATCATAACATTAATAAGATTGGACAATATTAATGCAAGTAGATCAACACATGTTATACTTTTATTAAGAGGTGATTCTCATTCACTATAACATGAGTTATCTAAAGTATATATGTGGATGAATAATTTAGTAATGGTTCATTGGAGGCCTTATTATTGATATTTCATATGGATATTAATCTATGTCTATGAAATACATATCTCACTCATATTAGTGGTGCTAGTATCCTTAGACTTGAGATATAAAGGTTATCTTAACTATGAATTATTATACTTTGACTCTTATGTTTTATTCCTCTTAAGGAGATGTTCATAGTTAGGAGGTTGGGTATAGTATAAAGTAGTTGAAGATATTTATATATGAGCAAAGGATTAACCATCCTAGATTAAATGTAGGAGTTTTATCTCAATGATGCATGTAGTAATCATTGATTCAATAATATTTAGTCAAAGTGGAATGCTTAAAAGTTAATGAGTTCATAGGAGCATTTTAAGAATAAAGATTATGTACATGAAATATCAAGTTTAGGGCATGATCTAATATGCTTAATCATGTATTGAGTTGACATTAATCCATACTTAAACCTAAATGAGATAATGGATGATAAAAGGAGTTAATTACAATGGTATTTGATATGGAAGGGTTGTAGTCAAACTAATAACCTCTTGACATTTGGGTAGTTATGATGTATGACTAGACATTGCTCATGACTTACATATAATGTTATTAAATAAGATTTAATAATATTACAATGTGTTGCTAACATGTTAAGAACCCAAAAGGTCATATACAAAAGTTAAGGGACAAGAAATAAAGAGAATATATGTTGATTATGATATATGACTAGACATTGCTCATGGCTTACATATAATGTAATTAAATGAGATTTAATAATATTACAATATGTTTCCAACATGTCAAGAACCCAAAAGGTCATATACAAAAGTTAGGGGATTAAAAATAAAGAGAATGGATGTTAATTTAATATGAGATATTATTTTAAGGTTATAAGTTAACTTAAAATTTTTCATATTTATTAGATAAAGCATGAAAAGAGCTTCAATTTGATACCAAGATCATGCAATTTTGATAAATGGAACTCCATATATGTATGATACAAGTTTGCATGTGCAATGTATATGTCGTGCACGTTATTGTACATGTGCATGTGTCACATGACTTGCACATGCATGACATGACTGAAGGAGGATGGTCATGTGCTTATTACATGCCTAATTATGGTTTTAAGATGTGTTAGATATATCATATGCTGATTGGATTAAATCAGCTTATGTATCATGACATATAAGCTATCAATTTAAATTTTTAAATCACAACTTTATCATTTCAATACATTATAATATTCACAGTATATAAAATGCTAAACTAATCGAGCATTAAAATGTCATGTTTTATGCCCATAAAGCACCCATTTTAGCATAATTTATTTATTAGAACAGTTCACTTGCATACATTTTGTATTTTGTAGGATAAAATGGTGAGTTTTGGAAAAACGTGCTTAAATGGAAAGTTTTAAAGCTTATTTGGATTTTAGAGTTTCGGGACACCGCTTGTGGGCATAAGGCTACATAAAATGACCTGTCAGAGCTGCATTTTAGAGAACTGAAGGAGGAAGAAGATGATTCAAACTTAAACACCTGCGAGCTTAAAGCTGATAAGGCTTGCGGGCGTAATGGATACCAAAACGACAACATCTGGACAATTTTAGAGTTTGAACGAGGATGAGTTTTACTTACACTTAATCTCCTTAAGCTGGACGAAAAAGTGATTGGGAATAATTCAAACTCTTTTATCTGAAGATTAGGATTAATTTTTATTTTTATTTTATTTATTTTTCCCTTTCCTCCTATAAATAAGGACGTATGTATGGAGGAAGGATGACGAGTTTTAGTTTAGTTTTTGCTACGTTGTTCGTCCCTTTTTAATTTAATTTTAGTTTTTATTTTATTTATTTTTATTTTATGTTTATGATGATTTCACCTATGATGCTAGGCTAGGCGATTGTTCTTCCCAATTAGAAGTAATTCAAGTCATTCATTAAATGATTATGTGAGATCTAAACGATCCTAATTCCATTGGCAAAGCACTATTATCTCTAATTTTGAATCGCATAGAACCATTGCTATTTCTAATGCATGTAAATAAGGCCTGTTGTATGTTTCTAAGTTCTAGCATATAGCTAAGAGGGTTATTTGATACGAAAAAGTCACTCAACTTGCTGGAGTGGTAAAGCAAGATGCTATCCTTGTTACGACATGTGGTAGTACTTCTGTGGGTTAGAGGATCTAGTTTGAACATGAGGGATGCTAGGTCACAACTGTTAACTAGAGTCAGGTCTTCCTAATTCTTAACACAATTTCGGGATGACTTAGTGAGAATCTATTTCCACTTTGTCTATCCTGGGATTAGAGGAGTTTCATAGATCTTGTTTCATGGCGTCTTACTGTTGGTTTGTTTAGTGATTAAGCAGCGGAAGAAATTTAAAATTTTCATTTTAAAACAACAAACCAAAAGAAGATCTTTGCATCAAAACACAGAGAAACCAGTTTAGAGATTAGAAGTGACAGTTTGATAGTAACGCTTACATTTAATGCAGATGTCCTTCGTTCTTTATCTCTAAAGCGTTTATGGTTGTAGCAAACCAAAAAACCACCAAGATAGGTAGCCTCCAATAGTATCCATACAAAACAAGGATGTCCAAGCAAGCAACCAATTGCTTCTATCTCCTTTCTTGTGAACTAGAAAAGAAAAAGAAGAAAAACTTATGGAATTTTCGTCTTCCTCACAATTACTCTTGTGAAGGCCGAATTCTCCTTCTGCAGAAGAGTATAATTTCGGCCAAAGGAAGAAGAATGGTGTGGCTTGACCTAATTTTGGTTATAATAACATATTTATACTCCAAAATTAGGTTAAGCTGAAACCCTTTCAGCTTAAGTCA
>CANYBF010009360.1:0-78556 GCA_948192965.1 Dalechampia spathulata | reverse complement strand
TTAAAAACAACAACCTTCTGTATCAAAAAGTAAGCATGAGGAATCTTCCACCTGAAGAAGTCAAAGTGGGCACAAGCAATTCTCTCCCCATTTGCTGCTAAGATTATAAACAACCCCCACGGAGTAGCTCAGCGGTAAGGGTTTGGAACGGATGGTACTAGGTTGCGGGTTCGAGTGGTGGGGGAGCATCTTGGTTTGTAAGTCTCTAGGGGAAGGGAGGATGGTACTAGGTTGCGGGTTCGAGTGGTGGGGGAGCAACAAGGTTTGTAAGCCCTGCTGGACTTTACGTCGGGAGCCCAATACTCGCATTTGTTGACTGAGATCAGATCCGGATTTACCCGCCTATGGTCCTTGGGGGTTGGGTCACAGGTTCCAGGACCAGGAGAGCGCAAGCACCGACACCTGGATTATAAAAAAAAAAAAAAAAAAATTATAAACAAATCAGGCTTTGACAGGAGTTAGTGGACTTATGACTCAGTAGATTGATCCTGAAAGTTGTCTAATCTATTCTTAATCTAAGAAAGCATCTTTAACTTAATAGTGAAATGGGTGACAGGTAGAAATTGCTAACACATTATTCCTTGGATGTGCTGGATCAAAAAGAGAACCAACTTTTTGTTGCAAGAGAATCTCATTTTTGCAACCTTGACAAGTTATTCCCGGATACATCATGGAATATATGAACAAGGTAGGCAAATTATTGAAGATTATCGTGTTGGTTTTGGAGTTCTTTTTGTATTTCTCATTCATTGCATACAACCCATATCAGAAAGCCCCTCCATGAAGTCAGACAAGGCTTTATATGAATTTGTCGATTCCGAACACACTCTTTCTTTTCTATGCATGCTAATGCCACATGCAAAAATAGTCTAAACCCATGAAACCAGAAAATCCACTAGTTTGGCAGAGATCAAATTAAAACGTATCATGTTAACACAAGTTCAATTAGTCACATGTCCTTTTTTAGGAGGTAGTTTTAAATTATATCATAATCTAATTTAATTACCATGATTAATAATATTGTCATAATTCCATATATATCTTTAATTTCAACGTTTTTATTCTTTAAATTTTTTTTAAAATGTTAAATTAAAAAAATTTAATTTCCTAATCTTTAAATCATTATTCACTGTACAACCTAAATATATATTTATCAATATATATCATATATATAATCTATATTATATTATTAATATATTTATCTCTATCATCTTCTGATATTTATGAATATATCATATCAAATTATATGTATATACATATGATAGATATAATTATATTTTATAAAAATATTATATGATAAATATATGGTAAATATTATATTATTTGTACATATTTATTATAAAAATAAAATTAACATATCAACAGTAAATAATAATAAAAATATAAAGAATAAAAAAATATAAAAGATAAATAAAAATTTTAAAAAAGAAGAAAAATAATCTAAAGAAAAAAGATAATAAAAATTATAAAAAAAGGAGAAGAAAAAGAAAAAGAAAGAAGAAGAAGAAAATGAAAAAGTACAAAAATAAAAAAAATTAAAAATAAAATAAAGGAAAAGAATATAATAAAAACTAAATTAAAAATAATATATTAGTAAGTGCATAATTTTAAAAGATATAAATTTAAATAGAAATTAAATTATTTTCCATATGACATTAAGTATAATTGTTTTTAAAAAAATTATAATAAATCAAAAAATATTATTTAAAACAATTTATTAATATTAAAAATGATGTCAATGAATTGTTTTCACCCTTATTCTTCTATTTTTTAAATTTTATCGTTGAAAAATTAAGTGGAAAAGGTCCGGAACAACGACAAAATTGAAAGGTCCAACAACAACAAAATAAAAATCTGATCGACCACAGTGGGAGTCGAACCCACGACCTTTTGATCCGAAGTCAAACGCGCTAATCCACTGCGCTATGCGGTCAGCTGGTGGAAGGTACATTTACAAAATTTATTAAACCTATAACACATCTCTTCCGAAAGTCCCCAAATCTAATAATTTCAGCGGAGTTCATCAATTCGTGTAATTCCAAAACTGATGACAACAGCCACAAATCAGACCAACCCTTCCAGACAGCTCTGATCTGTCTGCAGATTCCAAATGGAAGCAGCCACTCTGTTATACTTGCTTCTCCTGCTAGTCCTAATCAATCTACTCTCCAAATTCATATTATCAAAGCTTCTCACGGACAGAAACTTCCCTCCAGGTCCGATTTCTCTTCCAGTAATCGGCCATCTTCATCTACTGAAAGAACCAATCCACAGAACTCTCCATAATCTCGCTGTCAAATATGGGCACGTGTTACTTCTTCGATTTGGTCGCCGTAAAGTCCTGATTATCTCATCACCAGCTGCGGTTGAACAGTGCTTCACGAAACTTGATATAATCTTCGCAAACCGCCCTCGTTTGCTTGCTGGAAAACACCTTAATTACGATTTCAGGACGATAGGATTATGTCCCTACGGGAACCAGTGGCGACAGTTGAGACGTCTCACATCCTTGGAGCTTTTCTCAACAGCTCGTCTTGCTATGTTTACCAGTATCCGCCAGGAGGAAGTTCAGTTGTTGTTAAAACAGCTATTTCAAGATTCAAGCGAAACAGAAACTAGAGTGAAGTTGTCTTCGAAGTTTCTGGACATAAGCTTTAATGTTATGATGCGAATGGTGGGAGGGAAAAGATATTACGGAAAAGATGCAGTGGATAAAGAAGCAAGTCAATTTCGGGATATTATGAGAGAATTTGCAGAGATACATGGGAATATGAATTTGAATGATCTTTTTCCAGTATTACAGTGGATCGATTTTCAGGGTGTTGAAAACAGGATGCAGAGAGTAATGAAGAAGATGGATGCTTTCCTACAGAACCTGGTTGATGAGCATAAGAAATCGAGAAGTGAACCGTCCTCAGGATCTGTTGAAAGGACATTGATTGATGTTATGTTGTCATTGCAGGAGGGGGAAGCAGAATTCTATACTGATTTGAATATCAAAGCTGTTATACTGGTAAGTATAATCAGTATCAACATATTTCTTTTCTGATTTTAATACATTTTGAAATTTCTGAACATGAATGCAGACCATGCTGGTGGCTGGAAGTGAGACTTCATCAACTACCATGGATTGGGCAATGTCATTGCTCCTTAACCATCCCGATAAAATGAAGAAGGTTGTGGCGGAAATAGATGCTAATGGTGGACTAGACCATCTGTTGGACGAAGCAGACCTATCAAAGTTGAATTACTTGCAAAATGTAATCAGCGAGACACTTCGGCTTTATCCTACGGTTCCCCTTTTACTGCCTCACGAGTGTTCTGATGACTGTAATGTCTGCGGTTTTGATGTTCCGAAAGGCACAATGTTGCTGGTCAATTTGTGGACCATTCACAGGGACCCTAAGCTGTGGGTGGAGCCAACCGAACTCATGCCAGAGAGATTTGAAGGTGAAGAGAATGAAGAGTATAAGCTAATTCCATTTGGCGTTGGAAGGCGGGCTTGCCCTGGAGCCGTACTGGCAAGACGAGTGATAGGACTGACGCTGGGTGCGTTGATTCAGGGGTTTGAATGGCGCAGGATTGGCAGTGAGGAGATCAACATGGAAGAAGGAGCAGCACTTTCTTTGCCTAAAGCAGAGCCATTGGAGGCCATCTGTAAACCTCGTGAAGCCGCAATAAACCTCCTTTCAGCCTTTGTAATACCATGAACAGCATACACAGTTAAAAATCATACTAAATATAGGATAAATGGTTGTCTAATATACTACACTATAAGCCTCTTCAGAATAATCGTTCCTCTAGTAGGATCAGATCAAACCAACATCATATTATTTGATCGACCAAACCTATAAGATCATCATGTGAAGATCAGAACTTATGTTGTATAATACTCTTCAATATGATTATGACGTTCAGAAACCAGAAGAAAAGCTTTTCAGATGGGCCGGTCTGTTGGTAGTCAAATCTAAGATAAAGCCTCGTTGGATTCCAACCCATATGGCCTATTTTACTCATTTTAAACGCTTTTTAACATTCCCATAGCTTCAATTAATCGCCAAAATGACAGACTCCGACGCTGGTTGCACGATCACCCAAGACGGAGGCCCGGCAGAACTTCAGACACAACATCAACCAGCATCACCACAGAAGAAGCTAAGCGCTGGTGGTTTTTCTCTCAACATTTGGCCACCAACTCAACGCACGCGAGATGCAGTAATCGCTCGCTTAATTGAAACCCTTTCTTCTCCCTCTGTCCTATCTAAACGTTACGGCACAATCTCCCACGAAGAAGCTGAATCTGCAGCTCGCCGAATTGATGAGGAGGCTTTCAATGTTGCTAACGCCGCTACCTCCGCCGAGGACGATGGACTTGAGATCTTACATCTTTACTCTAAGGAGATCAGTAAGCGCATGTTAGATACTGTTAAGGATCGGTCTGGCTCGGGCCCTGCTGCGAGTAACGTTGTGTCAGAGGCGACAACCCCTGTTAATGAAAAGCAAACGGAAGTTTCCGGCGAGGAAACTCCAGGTTCTGTTGAGACTGAGGCCTGATTCCATTAGGGTTTTTTAGCTGTTTGCCGGTATGCATTAGGGTTTTTTGTTTTGTTTTATCTTTATGAGATCCATTTGTACTAAATTATAAATTTTGCTTTATGGTACTTGATGATCCTATGGTAACATATATAATTTAGAACTTATTGTTTTATAATTTCAGATTCTTTTAATCATGAGCCTCTTCTTTCTTTTGTCTTGGACGGTAATTGTGATTAAGTTTTGTGAATATGAACTGGTCAATAGCCGGTGAAGGATCTGCAGGGAACTGAAGAGCCTTTTACTTGCATTTGAAAGTACAGAAAGTGACCTTTCCTTTTTGGATCGATAAGAAAAATGACTTCAATTACGGGAAATTTATCCTCATATCCGTGTGTGTATTTGTAGCTTTCCCTGATTTCTCCATCCACAGTGTTCACTACAAGATGAAGAAGAACTTACTGCCTATTTTGGACAATATTAGGCAATAAATCCAGTACATTCTTGTCAGGATGTCTAGGCCTCTCGTGACAAAAATGAAGCTGTATGCTTCTGTTCTATGTGGGATTGCATGTTGATGCTAGACAAGATTAAGCTAAGAATTTAATTTGTCATTTAAATTTTCTTATTCTTGTCTTGCATCAGATGGTTATGTTAAATTATACCACTTCTTGCTCTCACGTTACCGATTTTATGTGGAACTTTAGTTTATACCTTAAACGTTTGCTGTAGATTACGTGGTTGGCAGTAGTGCTTCTTTCCCAACTTTAGTTTTGCATCTCAGTATTGCTGTCTTTTCTTTGTTTTTAACTTTGATAAATGATGTGACACCACCAACGTCTTTGCATTTCATGAGAATTGCAATGTTTAGATGAATCCTGGAATTTGTTTACTCTGTGTTGCGAAGGCAACTTTTAACCCATCATTTTGATCAGCATAAAAGAAGCCATTTTGCTGTCTTATTTTAATACTGCTAGTGTGAATCTGATTGCATATGAAAAATTCTTGTTACGGATTGATAACTGTGACAAATGGTTTGCTGCTGCTGGTGTGCCATGGGTGCTTCATTCTTTATCAGTATGCCGTTGCAGTTTGAGTTCCTTATGTGATGGTAACCATATATTAGACATATAATCTTGTTTGATTTCTAATCAGTGTTGAATTTTTGGGATAATGGTAATGGAAATTTTTAAGAGGCATCGCATGTGTCTGTTTCAAGTCACAATTGGAGTTAACCGTTGAAATACTTTCTGTTGAGTGTTAATTCCCTTTCCAGTGTGTGGATCTTGGCTACCGCAGGATAATCCTGACAAGATTGTCGGGTGGTTCACGACTTTGGTTCTTTAATTTCACTGCACTCTACGCTGTGTTGGAGTAAAACCTAGTGGTTTCTTGGATTCTGACAGTGAGTTGAAGTCATTTGCTGCGTGTTCAATATTACTCTTAGTTCTCTAATTTATGGTCCTATAACCGTGCTCCAGTCATTTCTTTTGTTATATGAAGTAGTTAACAAGCTCTTGATATTCCACTAAACGCTGAAGATCTCTTAAAACTTTCGCATTATCCGATGCTATAACATCAGCTCGATGAAGTTAGTCCTAGCGGTGTTCAGTTCATTGTTTCTATGGGTCTCTCACGTGGCCTTCCAAAGCCCATCTTGATTGATAGAAGTTGCTGTAAATGTCTCTCGGCTACATGTCTCTTTAAGCAATTGCTGGCCCTTTAACCGTGAAGTCGATGCAGCAAAGCTTAGGCTTGTGTCTTGGTGTTCTGATATTCAACAGTACTGTATGACTTTCAAATTAGTTAGCTGTTCTACATATGTATTCCACTAATCCGAAAGGCAGGAGTTATCAGCAGGGAGACTCGTAGAAATCTGGTTACTTGCAATTTTCTGATTAAATTGCCTTCCATGTTGAATATCTGTAGTGTTGATTGTTGATTGGTTTGCTTTAGATGGAATTCATTTTAAGTTTCATATTGTTTTACATAGCAGTGGTCCGTTGTTTTATTGTGGAGCAACGCCTTTTGAATATTATGACATTGCTAATCAAAAAACACGCTCTTGAATGGTTCCCATTAATTCAAATTATATGTCATTATCAAGTCATTTCTCATCCAATTCCTGTCTCTAACCATTTACTGGCAAGC
The DNA here is from genome assembly GCA_948192965.1 of Dalechampia spathulata. Taxonomy (NCBI): domain Eukaryota; kingdom Viridiplantae; phylum Streptophyta; class Magnoliopsida; order Malpighiales; family Euphorbiaceae; genus Dalechampia; species Dalechampia spathulata. The sequence goes on along the minus strand of CANYBF010009360.1, from coordinate 71,872 downwards.
CGATAGGCCAAGAAAATGAAACTTTCTGCGGCATTACCACGTTGCAAAGTCAATTCGCAGGAATGTTACTAAGCCTCTATGTATCTTGCCCGAATTAACTTTGACAGAATTTGTGTAAACCTGATACATATTCTATGCATCATCCATGAGAAAACATAGTAGCATCGCATTCAAAACTTTCCCGTTTATTTGAATTCAAACACGAGTAATTCAAATCAAATTCGGTGTACTAATTTTCTACTGAAGTGACAATCATTTCAAGAGTATGAACGGAAGATAAACAGAGTATAAGGTTGGATGAAAAAATATTAGGCAGCGGTTTACCAATTGCATCAATGGAAAAGGAAATTTGGCCATGGAAAAGGACAAAAAAATAGTCGCCCATTTTAGGTTGGTTTGTCATCTACTGTCTCACTCAGTCTAATCTCATGATATGCTGTGTGAAATAATCCGACAGTTTAGGTATCAATTCTTTGGCTTTCTCTACTGGTCTATTAGCAATAGCAGCCAGCACAGGAGAATACAACATTCTATCTTTTGTTACGAGTTTATAGGAATTCTGTCTGGATTCTTAAGATGGAACAGATTAGTTATGGCTGATTAATCTCAACACACAGAATTGGGGTTGGTTGATCAATCCGGAGAAACCATTCCCATTATTTGATCGACGTTGACAAATCAAGAGAAATAATGTATATATGTATAACAGGCCAGATGCTGATATATATATATATATCACAAAGTGCTACTAAATCCTTTTAACTGGTGTCTGAGTACTAACAAATTACACATGAATCAATCTACGATATTGATCCTGTTTGTTGGGGATGCAAAAAGAGATACGACAAACAACAAACAAAAGACAGAGTGAAAGAATGATTCATTAGTTACATGCCCAAGAGAGCAGTCCTAATTTACTAATGACCTGGGCCTTTTTTGCTGGGTCCAGAAGCCAGTTGATACATCAAGCTTCTAACAGAAGAACCAGAGCTGAAGTTACTGGAAGAAACAGAGAAAAAGGGTATACCAGCAGCTGATTCTGCTCCGTGCTCTTGCTGGCAATTACCAGCAATTATATTACCAGTTGTCGAACGAAGATTTCTGCAGTCGACAGCACTCAGTTGTGTTGTAAACACCAGAATAAAGAGACCCACAACAAAGAAAATTTGCTTGGTGGAGGTTGGTATTGAGGTTTCTACAGACATTTCCATGACTAATAGTATCGAGTATAATTCTTTCAGACAGAAGAAGGCCTATGGTTAGGTTGCTAAAAGTAGACAGTGATGATAGCCTTTGCCTTGCTGGTCTAATAAACTTATAGAAGTGTTTCGCTCTGTTATGGACGGTGTTTAAAAGTGGGGTCCCTTCCAAAATTACTTAATTTTTTTTTTGAACAAATAATGCATAATTTGTTTGACTCATATTTATAATTATGATATAAATAAGTTTGATGATATATCAAAAAAATTTAAAAAACAGGGAAAGTGGACACGATTTTCCTTTTTCACGTTATGTGGGTTTCCTTGCTCAACAAAATTAGCAATGGAGAAGTTGAATTGATTCTGATAGTAAGCTTTACAATGGAAATGAGGTTCCGTATCCAAAGACTATTCGTGCCATGCTTCAATTTGACCTTGAGAAATCTCAGAGTACATTCCGATACGTACATATAATATGTATGTATATGGTTCCCTCAATACTTAATTCCATTCACACGCTTTGTACCATCTAAAGCCGTGTGTATACATCTGTCTCTAGGGGTGTCACCTTTTTAAAGTAAAATCCATATGGGTCTTTTATTTTCATCAGTAAAGTATTCACATATTTTTAAGAGATTTGGTAAAGTATTCACGTGTCCATGTCGAAAGCGTCATCTTCGTTTTTTCATAAGGGAAAAAAGAGGTTGTTTTAGTTAAACTGTCGTCCTCTGTCTGACGGCAAGAGACGGTGGGTGGTGGGGCAAGGCGGCGGGAGGGGACGGAGACTAAAAAAGGTTACAATTGTAGGTTATATACGCTTTTGGGTTTGAATTTTTCTTATAGTAAAGGCTGAAGAAGAAAGGAAAAACCAACAAAAATCTAGCTAGCTACCATTTCTAGCTGTCGCGATTGCAAACTTTTCAAAGGAAGCAGCTTGGGAATTATCTGCTGCTACATTGTTTTCAACGTTTCCTTTTAAGAAAACACATGCTCTTGACAATAAATACGATAGACCCACTTGGAGGATTTCTATCACAAGACACAACTCTACAAATACGCATGAAATCCTAACCAAGTCTACACAGTTCGCAGCTTAGCTATTCCACGGTGTGAAGCATATAGTACTGTCGTACACTAGCCATGTCAAGCAAAATCAACATTATCATGCCAACGCACGGCTAAATAAATTCCATGATCATTATATTATGGTCAACTGCACCGGCAGCCATGCAATTCGTTTTCCATATCCAGGCCGAGTCACCCCTTATTCACATGGATCCCTATAGTTCCGTGCGTTTTTCATTATTTAGGTAAATACTATTTGTACGGCAATGATTCCTATTCCCTCTCTGTGTATTTATGTGCACACTATCCATTAAAATACGGGTTTCTTTTCACAGTTCTGTAAACTCATTCACATAATCATTATCCTAACCAAAATAGACTAACGATTTTGTTTTTTCCTCAGGCCCACTTGCAACTTCTGCCGCAGATTTTGCAGGATATGCGCTACTTGTATATCAAACAGATCCTCAAATGGGCATTTCTGCATAAAACAATTAACTCATATATACTTAATCAAATTACTCGGGAAAAATATAAAAATAAAATCAACTACCATATATTCTTTTGCTATACTATTAAGTAATTTCCGCCTTATCCTTGTAGAAGGATGGCTATGATCCCACATTCCAGAGGAAGACCTTGTGCGTCATGCCTGTCAAGGAAACCAATAATGCTAACAACTTGCTAGATTACGTTTTGGTTTCTTTAAAATAAGGATCTACATTCTTTCACGGCTGTCAGAATGCAGGATTTCTATATATATTGTTTATGTTTTAATTTCAAGTTCATTATGTATCACGTAAACGACAAGACAAACCATTCTGCAAATGCTTTTCATGAGCGATCGAGAAGTATTTAGTCTGATCATCAAACATGCCCCGACTAAGCCGGCGCTTGCCAGTTTGACGAACGATTATTAAGCCCACAACTTGCCTAAATAGATATCCTGTTTGTTGAAATCTGTCACGGACTCCAGAAGACAAGTCTCCAGTTTTCGCAACCAAAATCTGTTGTACTTGTGAATTTGGTACACCTATATTATATATATATCTCAAATTCCATATTAATATCTTAATCAAGTTCGATTCTCTTACAAAAAGAAATAATAAAAGAAAAGATGCATGGAAAACATATACTATGCTACAGATCGTATTACCAGGGATGAATCATTCAATAAGTAAGCTTTTATCTTTACAAATAACAGTATGTTAATGAAGATTTAATGAATAAATGATGGAAAAGCTATTGATTGATGTTTGCTTTAGCAACTTACCAAGTCACAAATAACTAAATCTTCTCTTTCACCAATTTCCTTCAATCCACAGTAGTCCAAGGAATATTAAAAAAGTCCTGGTTATCTAAAGGTCAAAGGACACATGGCCCTCGTTGCTTCTTCTCCTATATATACCCGCCAAGGACAGCCATTAGTTTCAACCAAGTTGCTCCTCCGTCTTATAGAAGACCATTTGGCAACAATAGTTTTCAAGCAAAGAAGAAACAATGAAGCGCACCTGTCATCCTTTCCTTTCCCTTACTTCCTTCATCGTCTTACTTGCTGTTATCTCGTGTTTCATACATGTAGAGTGCTCCAGGCCTCTAGAGCAGCGTCTTCCTTCTTCTTCAGCCAGTTCGCTGAATATAGCACAAGCTTATCCCGGTCCTAACCGGAGAGGGATTGATCACATGTCTACAGAATCCACTGGCCCCAGTCCTAGAGGGATTGGTCACAGATGACACAAAAATGTGGCGATCTAATCATAATTTATGAGCTAATTTGAATACCATCTTATATTTCTCTTCTCATTGTCGTTTCTTCTCTGAGCAGCAAGTGTAATACGAATACATGTTTGTTGCCTGGAATATATCAGTGTGAGATTAATTTTGATATTATATTATAAATGTTCCGTTTATGGTGAGAGTGTAAGAATCGTTTCTGACGGTTAGTATGAATTGTTATATCGGTTTTGGATTAGCTATCATGGCAAGCAACAAAAGATCTAGATAAGACGCATTCTATTCGCTAGTCTGTGGCTGAATTGTTTACTGAAATGGAGAACTATCCGGTAGAAGATTTTGGAGAGAAATTTAGATGCATGTGCTACTCAGATCCTTTTTCTTTCTCGCATTTGTTTATGGAATCTGAGTTTGAATTTCAATCGGTGAATCCATACAAAAAGTCAAGCTTTCTTTCTTTGTTTTATTTGTCTATTCTAAAGGGCAGTGTTGGGCCTGAAACAGACGGCAGAGGGTGTCCAAGAGGATACAGCCCATAACATTGTGTTCATGTAGCCTTGCTCAGATTTCATACATACGATAGAAACATGCAAAATATATGTGCCAAATCACATTTGGAGTCATAACTCATAAGAGCCCTTCTATTTTTTAATCATGTTTCTAGTTCCAGTTACTGATATGAAACGATTTGCAAACAGAATACAGAATGATTTCGGATGTTGAAGAGTTCTGATATCTGTGGTATCAACTTCTCTGTAATGGATGGAACAAAGCAACACCTATTACCCTGTAAACACAACCCTGACGTTGAAGTATGGGTTGTTTATTGCAATATGTTTTCTGTTTTCGATTCAAGAATTTCTTTCCTTCCTCTCCTACTTTCCCATGAGCTACTCAGTCTGGTAATATGCTTCAGGGCGACTTACGCCTATTCATGGACGTTTTCGGGTCCAAAAGCCCCAGAATTTAAGCATCTTCGCTTGCCATCTCAAGTCGTATGGATTTTCTTTTGGCCTTACATTACCTTCTTCCCGAACTATCAGCTGTCCTCAATTTTCAAATGTTCACGTGGAACTATTAATTTGTTAAATATGTTTAGTAGTTGAAAACTGGAGATACAATAATATTCTTTTAAAGAATTTAAATAAAATTAATTATTAGTTGTTGGAGCTAGTAAATGACAAAATGAAAGAATGTATCCATTAATTTCTTCCTTAATCATCACTAGCTTTCCCGTTCAAGTTTCCTTCTACTGTGCCTTTTTCTTTCACTGTCATCTCCTCTATAATTGACCAATACCTAAACACATGAACTCAAGCTACACCTCACCAAAGAGGCTTCCCACATATGCCTAACCTGTGCCCAAGTTGTAAGTGAAAAGAACCAATTATGGAATACCCAATAGACTGAAAACATAAGAGACAATTACATTTGGACAAAAGAAGCATATTTGGGGGCGGGATGGGTGAAAATTAAGGTTGAACACATGTACATGGACAACAAATTTTGGAAACATCAGTTAGCCGGTAGACAAGGGCTACCAAGAACACCTTGCTTCGCCAGGCTGTCAACTACAATATTTCCTTCCTTTGGTAGAGATCAGTGTCTGAATGATATTTCTATATCATGGGGGGACGTTAATCCTGAAGCCCCTAATTACTTAATAAGGACTTGTGATCCAACAGGTAAAAGGATCAAGTCCTTTTCCGCTTCCTCAGCATTATTTGTTTGATAATTTGCCTGCTAGTTTTCTTTGTTTCTGAAATTTTTGAATTCAAGCCATGGCTCCAATATTGACAGTTGGTGGTAGTGGTGGTGGGGAGCCCAGGTTTCCTTATAAAAACCACATGGTACGTTACTTTCACTTTCATCGCGGGCGGCATTGGCCGTCTAATTTTCTGATACGACTAAGAATTTCTTCTTCATTCTTCACGTGCATGCACACTAGTTTGCAGAGATCATATGACACGTTTTAAACTATTTAATGTGACATATGCCATAATATTAATAATGTATACATGAAGAAAATATGCTGATGAAAATTCAATGTGCCAATGTTGTATAGGTGGAGTAACATCCATGGCGCTAATCTTGAGAGTTTTTTCTATCAGTTTATGGGAAGGAAACACTGCAAGAATAATGATTTCATACTTATACCTGGCTGCACTGGTGGCCTCCTTCGCATCTTAGATCGCCAGGAAGATATCAATGCTTCTTGGAGGCTTTATATTCTTGACCAGAGCAGGTATCAACGTTGGTGCTTAGTATGTGTAGATGCTTATTCTTGGCCGTACGTTCTTAGGTATTCGCTTTGGCTTTTCCATTCCGGTAATTAACTTGTCATATTTTTAAGCCACTTGACACAAATAAGGGTTTCCATACTAATGTTGATGTGTGCGTACATTTAATGCGTCCATCGATAATTTTGTAGTTTATCGATCGCAGTCCGTGCCATTATATCTTTCGAAGATGGCTCCTTACAAACATCGTGTTTCAACTGTCCATAGTAATTGGTATTTTATTCGCTGATGTGATGAAGTCCAGGATCCTGCTGCCTTCATCTTTATCTCAGCAATGCTACTTCCCAATACACCATGCTAGAGAAAGGCCAAGAAACAGAAGCTGAAGCTAGTCATGCTTAAGCATATCCGTGGTGCTACTGAAGTTTATGATGAATTTCAGGATTCGATTTGGGCTTGTGAAGCTGCTAAGCAAGTGAAGAATCCATGGAGCAAACTCTTCCGGAAAATAACAGTATAGGCCACATCTTGTGAAAGGCATTACTGATCGCATCTCTCCAGCAACTTACTGCGATTAATGTGGTCATGTTCTATGCTCCAATTCTGTTTTAAAGAATTGGGTTTGGAGACAAAATGGGGCAGAAGGATTTTGTTCATTCAGATGCTTGTCCTCCAGGGTTCTATTATGAAACCTGAGTTATGCATGAAGCTACAACTTGTCGAACATTCAATCATAAGTAGAAATTATTTAAATTTAGAATATTTAACTTTCATTTTTATGGAATATTATAAAAATTAATATTATTAAATATATAGAGTTGATGGTTGATTTAATTAATTTTCATAAAATGTAATAATGTGTGTAAATAATATATATATATATATAAAACAAAAACCAGGAAGGGGAAGCAGGACAAATTCGTTAAATGAGGACAATGATAATGAATGAAACCAAAGAAAAGCAACAAGCATCAGAATCAGGCCCCCATTCATTCATTCATTCATTCATTCATTTCTCTTTTGTTATCCTCTCTCAGAACCACTGATACTCTGCTTCGCCCACCTCTACTTCCTCCTTCTATTTCATTTTTCATTTCTCTCTGCTTTCTTCCCCATGAAGCGCCCGCTTGTTTCGCGATTTCAAGATTCGGATGGTGTCACGATCAAAAAGAAAATCAAGCATCCACGAGAAGAAGTTGAAGATGTAGGAGATGATGATTCCGCAACTGGGTTTGTGAATTTAGATGAGAATCTGCTTTTTGAGGTGTTGAAGCATGTGGATGCCAGGAGTTTAGGAAGGGCAGCTTGTGTGAATAAGCAGTGGTATACAACAGCTCGAGATGAGAGGCTTTGGGAGCTGATCTGTACAAAACACTGGGCTAATATTGGCTGTGGTAATCAGCAGCTGAGATCTGTTGTTTTAGCCCTTGGTGGGTTTCGTCGCCTCCATTCTCAGTACCTTTGGCCTCTTTCCAGGCCTCAATCTTCTTCTTCTTCTTCTTCTTCTTGGACTCCTTTTCCTCCAACCATTGCGTCAAAGCCGACCACAAGATGGGGAAAAGACGAGGTTCACCTATCCCTGTCTCTGCTTTCCATTCGGTACTATGAGAAGATGAATTTTAGTAACAGAAACAGATCATGATTCTTGCTACCATCATCATTTAACTACATATATTATATAATACAAATATAGAGTATGTTTTTATTAACTCTAATTTCGGATTTTATGTTTGAATTATATTTCTAAATTTGGGTTGAGATTTTTAATTGGTTTGTTTTTGCTGCTGCTGTTGTACTAAATATTGGGGATTTTTGCTAATTAGATCTGTAATCCGTGACCACTTATATTTGTAATGAAATGAATCACTCATTGTTCTTCTTGTTGGTTCAATCATACATTACATTTCTGATTTCGTACCCGCCTTTCCACTTTTTAGCTTCCAATGGTTAGGGTTTTTCTTTTCTTTTTCCTTTCTGGATTTGGGTTCGGGGAAGAAGGGGAAGTTTCATTGTATTTTTTTAAAAGTATGAAGAGGTGGGTTGGGTATTTGATTGGAAGGGAATGTGGGCAGAGACTAGACACAGCCAAAACGATCCAGTTGTAACAAATGTCTGCTACTGCTTAGGCGCCTACTTTCTCTTGTTATCTGCCGTGGACTCATCGTAAGAGACACGAACAGATTGGCATTGTTAAAGGTCATTACTTATTATATCTGCCAAAAAATGAGGGGAAGAAGAAGCCAAAATTGTCTGTCAAGATTGGATTCTTTTATTTGGAGTCTTTTTATCCTTTCGGAATTCCTTAAGGAGGTAGCGTATTAGGGCCTTTCGCGCAAGCCAGGTCATGCTCGAGTTTATTATGTCTGAAAATGAAAAATACCCAACGTTTCATTCCTCTGAATATGATCAGACGCATAAGACCTGGAACTTCTGGCGAAACAGAAGTTGTGGTCTGTTAACATTTGCCGCCAGTGTTTCTTATCTGGGTTTTAGCTGCTTGCCATTTGATAGTCATTGGATTACAATTATGACCACGATTGTAGTAGTATGGTTCGATGGAAGAGTTTGCTGTTAGCCTCTAGCAGTGGTAAGACAATTGACAGGGTTTTCATTTGATCAAACTTTTCTTATTTTGAAGTGTTGTAGAGAGCCATAAGTGAGTATTAGAACGAATTGTCCTTGATTTGTCAGCTAGTTTTGAAATGGAAAAGCCTTCTTTATTGCTGATAGAAAGCAAGAGTTGGTGGATTTTCCTGCTTTCAGGTGTCAGAGAGGAATGCTACTTTTGGAATGAGCCAGAATGCAACACATCGCAGTTATCAGATCTCAACTGCCGATGAATGCAACCAGAAAATTCAATTTCTTTCATTCCATACTGATATGCTCTTGCTCTTTGTATTACCATTTCTGAAACTAGCGGGCTGTAACGAAGTAACAGTCGCAGAATGGGAAGAGACATGAACTGTTTGCAGTGCAAGCATCTCAAGATGTGCGAAATGATGACGAGGAAAGGAAGATGGTCCATTCTGTGATGGCTGTGATAGGCCCTGCACAAGATGTTGCTGCTTGGATTGCATAAACTAGTTAAATTGGGCTTGGTTCATGCATTATAATCAATTATATATTATATCTGGACAAATATTTCCTTGGTCTACGTTCTAAAAGCAACAATTTGACAGCAAATACACTTCACATTCTGGGTTGGTATTCCTTCGGTAGTAGTTATCTAATGGTGCAGCTGATCAAACATCCAAATCCATGGGGACAATAATTCATTTTCTTAATAATAATCTGACTGTTTAATTCTAATAAAATGGGAACCATTGACCAGTTCAGATAACCCTGCTAATTTCTCCTTTTCCTCTATACACTCCTGAGAATTGCAAATCTGAAACGAAATTTCCAGGCAGGTGATGAAGAAACTAACTTTTTGGTTCATGCTCTGCTGACCCACTTCCCGCAGCCCCGCAAAATTTGAATAAAACCACTTTAAATTTGAAGATTGAACAAAATTTGACCTTTTCAAGTCCTTTTTCTTGCTCATTAATTATATTTGAAAGTGAAAAATGAGTTGAAAATGCTGAGATCAAAAATATCTTTTCCAGTTGATTTGCAGATTGTATACTCATCGATTACGCATTGCCTTACAACATTAAGTTAGTGCTTTTAGAAAATAGGTTAAATATAGTTTTTACAGGCTAAGCTTCGAGGAAATTGATGTCAAGTGGTGAATGGATGGGTCCTTCTGGTTCCCTCATTACCATATGTTGCCTTTCCCTTTTAAGAGATTACGCTTGCAGTTACGCAAGCCCGAACCACATAAAAGAGAGAATAGCGGAGGTAAGAAAGTTAATGTTTCATCCTTCTAGTGTAGACTTAATGCCATCTTCCCTGAACCATGGACTAAGGTTGTCTGCTCCTGGGCGACTGGGTGGCGTTACCTTATTCGCCATTTTGATCAACTTGCACGTGTTTTTTTCTTTTTTCTCGCAACTTTTCTAAATAGTCAATTCCGAAAGCTAAAATCCACTTAATTAATTAACATGTTCCACTTCTCTTTGGCTGGGTTTCATGCAAGCCCTATATATACCTTACCAACTAAACTTTATTCCCCATCAACTCAAACCTACCAAAATTTCTCCACCAAATAGAAATGGCCAACTGTCTGACGTCCTTGAGCTCCATTGTTCTCATTATGGTTTTCCTGGCATCCACTCCTTTTTCCATTTCTGAAGCTCGTCCTCTTAAGATTGCAAAGTCACTTGACGTGTCGTACTTTAAACCTCAAGGCCCTAGCCCTGGCGGCAGGGGTCATAAATACATCAATGCTCAAACCATTGGTGGTGTGAAGCATTCCGGACCAACTCCTGGAATTGGAAATTATCACACTACTAGGATGACTCAAAATCTTGAAGGGATCAAGCACTCTGGCCCTAGCCATGGTGGTGAGGGTAACCATCACAGTACTGGTTCTCCTCGAGCATTGTTAGGAGAGATCAAGTACTCTAATCATGGCCATGATGGCGAAGGTAACCGTCATGTTACTAGTTCTCTTCGAGTAGTATTATTAGAAAGGATCAAGCATTCTGGTTCAAGTTATGGTGGCAAAGGAAACCATTATCCTAATAGTATACCTCGAACGCTTGACGGGATCAAGCATTCTGGTCCAAGTCATGGTGGTAAAGGAAACCATTACCCTAATAATGTACCTCAAACGCTTGGCGGGATCAAGCATTCCGGTCCAAGCCATGGTGGTGAAGGGAACTGCTACACTGACAATATACCTCGAACACTTGGCGGGATCAAGCATTCCGGTCCAAGCCATGGTGGTCAAGGAAACCGCTACACTGACAATGTACCTCGAACCCTTGGCGGGGTCAAGCATTCCGGTCCAAACCATGGTGGTGAAGGAAACCGCTACACTGATAATGTACCTAGAACACTTGATGGGATCAAGCATTCCGGTCCAAGCCATGGTGGTGAAGGAAACCATTACACTAACAATATACCTCAAACACTTGGTGGAATCAAACATTCCGGTCCAAGCCATGGTGGTCAAGGAAATCAATATACTACTGCGGCTCCTGCAAGTAATAATTCTAATCCGAGCTAAGGTGGCGAAGGTAACCTGAACGGCAATCCATATCGCTAGCTGTCTGCAGATGGAAGCTCGCCTACAATTGATGCATACATCTTTCCAATAGGAAATTCATTAATAATTGTTTATTGTTTTATATATTTCATTCATTCAGCAATTTTGTAGAGTCATATAAACAATAAAAACCTGGAGAAGCTCCTGCTTGCTGCTCTTTTCTTATAATATATATTTGTAATGTTTGTTCTACACAAGAAATGTATGTAATGTTTGGTCTTTAATAGACATTTTCTTTTTTATAATTATATATGATTGAACTGCCATGACAAAATTCCATTGCTGAATCTAATGAAAAGATTTTCCACATCCATTGGATATGAAGGTATTAAAAAGATCAGAAACAAAGGATTGATTGAACAATGTCTACGATCAAGTATAATTGTTTGGAGAAAGGGGCAAATGATATCACGAGCAGGTGCGTCGATATGAACTCGAGCAATACGGGTCGATGCTTCTCCTCATCAATTTGTTTTTGCTCGTCGACTGCAGACAAGAGAGTCAGCATTGAACTCTTACACAACTGCACATTTTAATAATAATAAATTTATAAAAGATTGTAAGTGCCGAAAATGGAATATTTCATGATATCTACCATATTAATTTTGAATCTTTGACCGTTAATACAACAGGACAACGACGCCCGTATGTGCCCATCAGCCTGCTTCAGTTTCCTGGCAAGGTCGCCAGGCCTCAAGGTTGGAAGGGTTTGGCTGTTTATGCTGCTTTAAGAAAGAAAGACATTCACTTGATTATATTATTCAAAGCGAATGGTAATTTCATTTAATAATAAGCATTCATACCTTATCAAATGGAGCAATTCATGACTTGGAATCCACCCACTTATGGTGCTTAGCTTTTGAACTCTATATTCGTAGTTGTACAAGGATGGAAAACCAATTCCAGTTAAAAATGTCTCCGACAAGGATTAATGATTATATTTTTTACGTTTTGCACTTCATTTTTGGCGTACCTTAATCATATGTACTCGATGGATCCTGGGTCGCCATGTCTTACCTTTTCATACATGCAGGCCTTTAAAGGCTGTTTCCCTCTCTTTCTCCTACCCAAATCTTTCCAGGTCCTTCGCTGTATTCTCTATATATTGGTTGCAGATTAGCTCCGATTACTCGCCAAAAAAGCTAAAACAAAACTTGCACATCTGTTTTCGCTGTCAATGGCCTGCAGAATTTTCAACTATCTTATAATTCTCTTAGCTATTGTTTTTGTTGCTATAGGTCCCTGAAGGGACATCACAAGCCACCATTGGATAGCAGCAAAAGTTGAATTTTAAAAAGAAAAAAAAAGGAAGGTAGATGACTTGAGAAAAGTCATCATCGTATTCGGTGCTTAGTCTCATTTGGTAGGACTACCTATAAAAGGCACTTAAATCCTTTTGCTTAAACACATAAAAACAAGAAGAAAAACGTACTGCTCTAAAATTTAGAAAATTTTTCCTAAAAGAGTTGGGAAGAAAAAAATAGTGAAGTTATTATTTTTAGATCGAGAAATATCTTATGAGTTACTATTTTATTTTATCTTTTGTATACCTACTATTTGTAATAATGAAAGAATTATTTTAAGTTCTTGTTCGTTGACATAGCTCAAAATTAAGAGTGAACCACCTTAAATTTTCTCTATCCATTTTACTCAATTTTACATTTCTTTTCAAAAATATATCGATCATATCCAACAAGTGGTATCAGAGCTTTGGTTCTTGTTGAAAGTATTTTTTTTGAAAAGAAGTACACTACAAGGAAGGAAAAAATTCAAGAAATTTTTTGGTACGATTCATTCGAAAAACGGACATAAAAAATCGAATTAGATGAACAGTGCTTAATGCAAAGGTGACGCGTAGCAATTTTAGGTATTGAGGGAGTCCAAATTACTATTCAGTGGGTCCTATAGTACTATTCATGTCGGATCCTCTGTTACTATTCAGGTGGGGTCTGATGTTACTGTTTATCGAGACCTATAGCACTATTTAAGTAGGTTCCGACAAGCATTATTCTGATGAGTAATATTCAGGTGATTACTATTTCAATTAGTACTATTTTGGTAAGTTGCTATTCATTAATTCCTGTTGTGAAAATTTTGAAGATACCTATTCTGCCAAATTTTGACGTCTTGATTCCATTTTTTACGTCGATTTTCTCAAAATTGGTTTAATTTGATAAATAGAGGTGAAGATGAATAAAATGATCAATTTAAACGGTATGAACTACCGTATTTAGCATAGCAAGATGAAAGATCTCTTATGGTCACAAAAATGCACATGCCTGAATTTTCTACAGAAAAATCGAAGGCAATGTCCAACGAAGAATGGGAGTTCGAGCATGAGCGGGTCTGTGGTTATATCCGATAATTTATCCATAATAATGTGTATAATCACATTTGTAATGAAACGCATGCAAGAACGTTATGGAATAAGCTGGAGCAATTGTATGCTTCAAAGACTAGCAACAACAAATTGTTTTATCTGACAAAGTTGATCAAGTAAAATATCAAAAAGGTGCTTCTGTAGCTGATCACTTGAACAACATGGAAGGGATCGTTGATCAACTGTCGATAATAGGCATAAAGTTTGACGACAAGGTGATTGCTCTAATGGTGCTAACTTCATTACCAGAGTCTTGGGAGACTTTGAAGGTGTCTTTGACAAACACTGCACCAAATGGTGCAGTAAGTATGGAGTCCGTTAAGAGCAGCATACTAAATGAGGAGATGAGACGAAGATCATATAATTTAGCCTCTTCATAAAAGTCTGAAATTCTGGTTGCAGAAAATAGAGGGAGGAATCAAACCAGATGTTCAAAGCCTAGAGACAAGAGTATGGGCAAGTCAAATAAGTATGCAAATGTCATATGCCATTACTCTAAAAGCAAAGGCCACATTAAGATATTTTACCAAAAATTCAAGAAAAATCAGGAGAAGAATAAAGGCAAAGATGTAAAGAGAGAAGGTAACAGTGATGATGAACAGGGTAACATTATTGACTTTAACATTATTACTGATACTGAAATTACCATTCTAGCAACCCAAGAAACCAGTTGGATGATTGACGATGGAGCTACAATTCATGTTATATCTCACAGGCAATTTTTCTCATATTATACAAAATGAGAATCTGATATTGTTAAGATGGAAAATGGAAATCTATCAAAAATAATTAGCAAAGGAGACGTCTGCTTGGAGACAGAGAATGGTACAAGGCTACTATTAAGAGATGTCAGGTATATTCCTGATATGCGTATGAATCTGATTTCTGCTGGAAGGTTAGATAATGAAGGTTTTCAAAATGTTTTTGGAAATGAAAAATGGAAGCTCATTAAAGGCTCATTGGTGGTGGCTAAAGGTCAAAAGCAATAAGGCTTGTACTTAATGCAAGCTAAGCTCTCCAATGATGTTGTGAATACAATAAAGAATGATGACACAACTGATTTATGGTATAGAAGACTTGGTCACATTGGTGAAAAAGGGATGACTTAGCTTGTAAAGAAGAACGTCTTATCTAGTTTAAACCAGCTCCATTTAAAGAAATATGCTGACTGTCTAGCGAAGAAGCAAAACAGAGTTTCTTTCAAAAGTTCCCCTCCATCCAGAATGAAGAATATTCTAGATCTGATTCACTTAGATTTATGCGGACCATTGCCTAAGTCACTTGGTAATGCTCAATATTTTGTGACTTTTATTGATGATCATTCCAGAAAGACATGGGCTTATACTTTAAAGTTCAAAGATCAAGTGCTAAAAGTGTTCAAGCAATTTCATACCTCAATTGAGAGATAGACTGGGAAGAAGCTGAAGTGCATCCATACAGATAATGGTGGAGAGTACATTGGATCATTTGATGCTTACTACAAAGAGCATAGTATTCGATATCAAATGACACCACCAAAAACACTACAATTGAATGGCTTAGCTAAGAGGATGAATAGAACTTTGATAGAAAAGGTCAAATGTATACTTTCACATTCAAAGTTGCCTAAAGCGTTTTGGGGTGAAGCTTTACTTACAGCTGCGTATGCATTATACCGTTCACCATGTGTTTCTCTCAACTATGAAGTTTCAAAAAAGGTATGGTCAGGAAAAGATGTTTCCTATGATCATTTGCAGATTTTTGGTTGCAAGGCCTTTGTCCATATTCCAAAAGATGAATGGACAAAGCTTGATGTTAAGACACGACGGTGTGTGTTTATTGACTATGGTCAAAATCTGCTTGGCTATAGATTCTATGAACCAGTCCATATGAAATTTATAAGGAGTCATGATGCTGTATTTGTTGAAGATCAAACTATTGAAGATATCAATAAGGCAGAGAAGGAAGCTCCAATATCTGATGACTCAACAAGCTTTCGATTGAATCCTCCAATAGTGGTGCCTAGACAAGTTGGAGATGAAGCGCAGGATGATCAGCTAGAAACTGATGATGCAGAAGCCCCCAATAAAGTAGAACCAGAGGATGATGATGGTGTTCACATGCAATCACCAGCACCTGTAGATTCTCCAGTCCCTTTACGAAGATCTGATAGAAATAGACAACCTTCTACCAGATATCCAACTGATTAGTATGTGATGTTAACTAACGGGGGAGAACCAGAAAGCTTTGATGAAGCTATGAATGATGAACACAAGAAAGAATGGAAAGAAGTCATGCAAGATAAGATGAAATCCTTGCATGAGAATAAAACATTCAAGTTGATGAAGTTCCCAGAAGGCAAAAGAGCATTAAAAAATAAATGGGTGTTCAGAATCAAGCATGAAGAACATAATGGCCATCCTCGATTCAAAGCAAGATTAGTGGTCAAAGGATTCAGCTAAAAGAAGGGCATTGACTTTGATGAGATTTTTCCACCAGTGGTGAAAATGACATTCATACTTACAGTGTTAGGACTAGCCACAAGTTTTAACTTGGAGGTTAAACAATTAGATGTCAAAACTGCCTTCCTATATGGGGATTTCGAAGAAGAGATATACATGGAGCAGCCATAGGGTTTCGAAGAAAAAAGCAAAGAGGATTATGTTTGCAAATTGAAGAAAAGTCTGTATGGATTAAAACAAGCACCAAGACAGTGATACAAGAAGTTTGAGTCTGTTATAGGGGAGCAAGGCTATAAGAAGATTACTTCAGATCACTGTGTATTTATGAAGAGATTCTCTGATGATGATTTCAATGTCCTATTGCTCTATATGGATGATATGCTGATTTTTGGTAAGAATATTTCTATAATCAACAATCTAAAAAAGCAGTTGAGTAAGTCTTTTGCTATGAAAGACTTGGGAGTAGTAAAGTAGATTCTTGACATGCAGATTAACAGAGATAGAAGTGCCAAAATAATATGGTTTTCACAGGAGAAGTACATTGACAAAGTACTTCAGAGATTCAACCTGGACAAGGCTAAAACGGTTAGTTGTCCTCTTGCTAATCACTTTAAATTGAGTTTCAGAGAGTGCCCTTCTACAAATGAAGAGCAGGAAGAAATGTCCAAAGTTCTATATGCTTCAGCAGTTGGGAGTTTGATGTATGTCATGATTTGTACACGGTCAGATATTGCTCATGCAGTTGGAGTTGTGAGTCGTTTCCTTTTAAATCCTGAAAAGGAACATTGGGTTGCAGTCAAGTGGATTCTCAAGTATCTTCGATGATCATCCAAAATATGCTTATGTTTTGGACAAACAGAACGTGTGTTAGCTAGTTACACAGATGCAAATATGGTTAGAGATGTTGACTCGAGAAAGTCTACATCAGGTTACTTGATTACTTTTGCAGGGGGAGTTGTGGCATGACAGCAAAGTTACAGAAGTGCGTTGCACTGTCTACAACTGAAGCGGAGTTTATTGTAGCAACAGAAGCCTGTAAGGAGTTGTTATGGATGAAGAAGTTCTTAAATGAACTTGGTATTAAAGAGAAAATATATCAGTTATTTTGTGATAGTCAGAGTGTTATACATCTTGGTAAGAATGCCTCTTTCCACTCACATTGATGTGAGATATCATTGGATCAGAGATGTGATGGAGACGAAGCAGTTACAGTTAGAAAAGATCCATACTGAAGAGAATGAATCAGATATGTTAACCAAGATTCTACCAAGAGAAAGTTCAAGTATTATCGATCAGCAGCAGAGATGATAGAATCCTCCATGTAATTGGGAGGGGGAGATTTGTTGGTATGGGTCACTCGACATGGAGGGACATCACAAGCCACCATTCGATGGTAGCAAAAATTGAATTTTAAGAAGAAAAAAAAGGAGGGTAAGTGGCTTGGGAAAAGTCAATATCGCATTCGATACTGACAGCCTGGTCTCACGTCGTAGGAGTGCCTATAAAAGGCACTTAAACCCTTTTGCTTAAACACACAAAAACAAGAAGAAAAACATAGGAAGAGGCAGCCAGAGCAAAAGAAAAACTGCTCTAAAGTTTAGGAAATTTTTCCTAAAGGGGTTGATGAGAGAAAAATAGTAAGGTTATTATTTTTAGATCGGGAAACACCTTGTGAGCAACTATTTCATTTTATCCCTTGTGTATCTACTATTTGTAACAGTAGAAAATTATTCTGAATTTTTATCTGTAACCGTAATTCAAAATTAAAGGTGAGTCATGTTAAATTTTCTGTATACATTTTACTTAATTTTACATTTGTTTTCAAAAAAAAAACATGGATGGTGCCTAATAGTTCTTGCTATAAACTAATCGTATCTTCTGATGTCAAACGGAAGCTCGTTCCCTTAATGGCTTGGAGTCCTCTTGTTTTCTCAACAAAGAGTTTGGAATGTTATTTGATGGAGTTTATATACAAGGGATTAAAACCGGAGGACCAAGTGGAGGAGGAAAGGGTCATGGGTTCATTAATGCTCAGAGTCATGAAGTGATAAACAACTCTGGTCCCAGCCCTGGAATGGGCCACTCTGGTCCTAGCATCGGTGATTGATACTGGACCCCTGCCGGCCAGTTTTTCCATTCATTACTGATTCTTTGATTCTTGTTCTTCATAGAGGTTTAGCAAATGTAGCTAGCCATTCATTTTGCAGTAATTTTGTTTTGCAATTGATTTTTTTTCTATATATGGCAACAAAATGTGATCAGAAGCAAAGCCTCGATCTATGCATGAGGTGGGCGTCTCATGCACTCGCACGACATTTTAACTCGGCCTTTATATTCCCCTTTGGTTGGGCCACGATATAAGATCTGCAGAAGTGTATTAACCGTTTGATGAGCTATGGAAATGGAGAAACTATGCTTGTCAAGTTCCATGGCAATGCATATTTCAGTTTTCTTAGATTTGCATAGTACATGTATTAGTACACGACATTTTCTTTCTTTTTAAAGGCTTTTATCTCTGTCAGGATGACTTCATTTGCGTACAAAATCTAGCCAGAAAAATTGCTCAACGTGACTTGGAGAATTAATGGCTGCTCCATTCACTGCTGCCTTTACCCAACTAATCTTCCATGTCAGATATCTCAAAGTTTTCCATCTCTTTGACTAATCATCAAAAACGATTGAATTTTTCCTCTTTTGAATTCTGAAGGACCTCAAAGTTGTCTGCTTCTACAATCGGGATTTGACCCGTTAACATTCGTCGATGGATCATTACCATATCTATATTAGCAACATCTCTTAGTTTCGACGGTGGACCGCTCCTTAGATATCCCGGGCTTTTGTAAATTCCCAATAAGCGATTTGAGAAATGGTCGAACAAACGACAACGTTTTCCCTTTTCCCGAAGAAAGGAAAAGATGGACGGCCCATTAACTGAGGCATACGTCACTGCAACGACCCAGCTTATCTGCGCTGACAGTAGTAGTTTATTACTCCGAGTAATCACCAGAAAACACCAAAGCAAGAACAACTCTCAGTTAACCTTCTATCCTTCAGTTCATTCTTCTGAAATCTGTGACAGCAACCCGTAACCGCTAATCGGCGCTTAAATTGCTTCTGATCCTTAAAATCGTCTGTGTTCGTAAGCTTAAAAGGAGGGAAGAGAGACTAGTTTGAAGTATGGGAAGCTCAAACACCGACTCTGACGCTGACAATTCCACTACCAAAACCAACTCCGTTGAGCAATCTCCTCCTACTTTTGAAGCGGGTGAAAAGGTCCTTGCTTATCACAGCCAACGGTTTTATGAAGCTAAGGTTATTGCTTGATTAATTCATTACTGTTCGATTTCGAAATCTCTGCCTCTATTCGCTAATTTATACAATAATTACAGAAATTTTGGTTCTTGCTTACAAATTTTGAATCCTTCATGTCACCTGTAAAGAATATGATAATGCGTCCAACAGCATTACCAAGTTTTCTGGTTAATTGAATCGTAATGTATGAATAGATCAATAATCTCTATCTTCACACCAGGTGATAAAAGCTGAAATTCAATCAAAGAATTGGCAGTATTATGTTCACTACCCTGTAAGTTTTCAAAGTTATTTATCATCTTCTTGCATAATGCAAGCAGTATCATGTGAATATATCTGTTATAGTTTATTTCATTTAACAATCTCGTGTATTTTTTCAGGGTTGGAACAAAAAGTGAGTACCTCTATCATCATGTACATGAACTTGAGTATCTTCGTTTATTTGAGAGAAGAGAGAACCAGGTTTTTTTTTTTTTTTCATAATTTGTTTCTGGAGCTATGATATAGAAGGATTATTCAAGTACGTCTTTTTAATTCAGATATGTAACTGATATGCTTGTTCTACTTAGTTGAAGTTCTAATGAATTGATGATTCATTTCACTTCAATTTTTTCCTTTCTTTTCCAACAGTTGGGATGAATGGGTCGGAGTGGATCGTCTTATGAAACATAATGATGAGAATGTGCAAAAATACACTGTTGCAAAGCAGGAATTGGACAAAAATGCAAAATCAGGGCGTGGATCTCATACAAAACTGAAAAATAACAGCGGTTCGATTGATACTCACTTACTTTCCGTTGCAGATGACCTGATATTTGATTTTCTCAAGTATTTCTTTGATGTAGTTGCATACTTTAAGTCCTTAACAAGAATTTCATTTATCTAGTCCTTGGTTTCAAACTTTTTTATGCTCCTTTTGCTTTATGTTACTATTGAGATCATTAGTGTAATTCATGATTGATGGTAATACTGACATATGCACTAATTCACGATGAGATTACTGGCTGACATCCAGACTAATTTTCTTCATTGTGAGATACTTGATAATTGAGAAGAAAAGGTTTTCAAGAGCACCCATATCATCTTATAGCTTGACTTTGATTCACAGCATGCTACACTATATTTTTCTGCCTGGTTTTTCTTGTGCTTGTTGATTTCCATCTTGACCATGGACTTGAGGATGATGACTGGCCATGGTTGTGATATTTGAGCCATTTGTGTGTTCTTGGATAATAATTTGAATAATTATGTACAACTGTCTAAAAACTTCCATCAGTTGTTCTGTTGAACTTTATATCAACTGTCTAAAGTGATCATATTGGTTGTGGTTAATCTGGAGTTCACTTTTCAAATGAAGGGGAAATCTGCACTAATCCAATTCCCTTATCAACTTTTCGCAAAGTGGAAGCCTTATTAAGTCTAATCTAGCCTATGAAACAAAATCTTCTAATTATTTGCAGCAAATACCCAAATTCTTTGTGCATCATTGGCCTTAAACTTTTATTGCCAATAATATGCAGTTGCAAGGGGCAGAAAGCGGAAAAGTGATTCTCTCAATAAGGTATACTGTCTTATCCATTCATAGTTCCTTCTTGTGTTAATGTCATTCCTTGAAAAAATTCTCACTCATTTTTTTCAAATCTTCCTTTAGAAAAGGTTTTCTATTCATACTTTGGTGGTGTTTCTTTGCTTAGTTCGTTGTTTGTCAACTGGTAGGAAAAAGACGTGGCTCCCTTGGAAAAGCTTGTGAATCTTCAAATTCCACCAACGCTTAAGAAGCAACTTGTTGATGATTTTGAATTTATCACTCATCTGGGAAAGGTAGCTACGTTATGTTGAATGTGATTTCTCTGATTTCTATGGTGCCTTGAATAATTA
This sequence comes from Dalechampia spathulata, assembly GCA_948192965.1. NCBI lineage: Eukaryota > Viridiplantae > Streptophyta > Magnoliopsida > Malpighiales > Euphorbiaceae > Dalechampia > Dalechampia spathulata. The sequence goes on along the minus strand of CANYBF010009360.1, from coordinate 50,471 downwards.
GTTCATCCAGCACTGCCACTTTACAATGTGGTTTCACTATTCTAAAACTGGCATTTAATATTTGTTGTTGCATGTACCTTGCAATTGTCTGTGTCATGGAATATGAAATCTTCAAACATACATGGTAGGTATGAAACCGTGAAGCATAAATAAAACACTTTTCAGCTGAATTGCAAGCATGTCATTACATTTTGTTGTATTTAATATTCATGTTCTTACATGTAAATTGATCTGCTTTTTTAAATGATTACAAGGCTGGACTAGTTACATGATCATTATAATGGCCATCTCTTCTTATTTTTTTGTATGTTGATTAAATCACTGTTTTCCACCGCTTAGTACGACTGCTGTTCATGGGTTACTTTGCTCCATCTTAATCAGCTGGTTAAACTTCCTCGCACCCCAAATGTGGATGAAATCATCAAGAAGTATCTTGATTATAGACTAAAGAAAGATGGCTCGTAAGAACCTTGGGACTTAATTCTCAACTTTTACTATCCCTACTCAGTTTTTGTTTTTTGGGTTGTAATGATTTTGCAGACTCTTGTAGAAACAAATTTCATCCTATTCTAATTCCAGTTTCTTTTTATCAAAAATTCATTTCTGATTTTATTATTTGGCTGGACAAGGATTTCTGGAGCAGTTCTAGAAATTACAAAAGGTTTGTGCTGTTACTTCAACAAAGCATTGCCGATAATTCTTCTTTACAAAAGTGAGCGTGAACAGTTTACCGATGCAATTAAAGATGATAGCTCTCCCTCAACAATATATGGTGCTGAGCATCTCTTGCGTCTGTTTGGTACGTTCGTTGTCTAGGATAATACGAAAGTACTTTGCTGAAAACCATGTTCTATTTCCTTTGTTCATGTTTAAAAATTTTGGTTGTGTAAGTTGAACTTTGCTAAAACAAATTGAACCCTTATGGCGCCTGCTGTTGTACACTTGCTGGATGAAAACCTACTTCGGTGCTTGCAGTTAAATTGCCGGAGTTGTTGACCTATGCAAGCATTGAAGATGAGACACTTATGGAGCTGCAGCAAATATTTGCTGATTTTCTCAAGTAAGCGTTTCTGGTTTCCAGTCATTATGGATATTTTCATGAAAAACTAATTTGTTACTTTTCAGAAGAATCCTACTATTTTTATATCGCATGTAAAATGCAGCAGTTATTTTTTTGCTCCAATTTAGAGAATTTGTTTGAAAACTCTTCACTTGTTTTGTACATGTTTTCAGAATGTCACTCCGTTGATAGATTGAATCCGTTATATGGTGCAGGTTCCTTCAGAAAAATCAGAGTGCTTTTTTCCTCTCTACTTACCATGTCCTGGAAGAAACTGAAACAAGCACCAACAGACAAGATGATTAGTTTGGGGGTTTAAAGACTGGACCAGTTTGTAGACAATATCCTGTAAGATTTCAATTGTAAATAGAGCATCTGTGCAGAATCATGGCCAAAGGCATGGCTACTCCCCAAGTTCCTGAGACTATTTCAGGGTACCATTAAGAAGGAACCGGATCAAAACGACTGGAGATGTAGCACAAAGAGATATGAGATTAGCATACTTCAACTGGAGAAATATACCATTGGTTGAAGATATATAGACATGGAGTTGGAAGGAGAACATGACAAGACAGATGGAACTTGTGATTTCGATGGCCTTAAAAATGCGGAGGAAGGCAGAGATGAAAGGCCTACCATGAGCGGGAGGGGGGGCTGTGGAGATGCTTCTGGACCGTTGAAATGATAGACTAATGATTATGTTAGGAATGGTTGTGGTTTTCAGAATTAAATGAGGGTTGCATCTTAAACCCTCCAAATGTTCGGTCTGTCTTTCTTCTCTGGCTGAGTTGTTGGTACAGTTACTACTGTAATCCACAAATTCTTGCCATGTGGGATGTGGATAGCATTGGACAACTTCTGCCGAAAAGTTTATCAGAAAATATCAGTCACAATGATGTATACAGACATAAAAATCTATCAACGGGTAAAAAACTCATATAATTCAAGCAACTTAAAAAAAAAAAGGCCTGGGAATTGGCAAGTTTAATAGCCAGTGATTTGGCATGATTACGTGAACGAATCGGCATGAATGACCAGAGAAATAATTGAAAGAGGAAGACAATCATAAGAAGACATGGTGCATTTAAGATGTGGGATTCATCAAGCTGACTTGATGAATAAGGACATGCGTGCCGGACAAGTAATATCAGTACAAGAATCTTTGATTGGCTACACATCAGGAATAGTTGGATCAACCAGGCATTCCACCATTACTAGTTTCAACATTAATCCTTTCAAATTCAACATAATCAAACAATATAATAATGCAAAAATCAAATAAATCATGTAATTTTAAAGAAAACACCTCTTTAAATTGAAGAACAAAAATGACGACCATATTCTTGTGTGCTGTGTTTGCAAGGACAGAGGCAGACTGGCATTTGATTTTCCTTGTTTTTTAAAAAAAGGAAGAAAATCTCCGTCTGCTTTTCCCAATACCAAACAAAAACGGTTCATTCCATTTTTGGTTGTTTTAAGTTTTCGACTTTTTAAATATAAAAATTGCCATTTTTGAAACATCAAAAATTGAAACGTAAATGTAAAGAGTAAAGCTGAAGAATTGATTGTGTTTTTCTCTGGAGTTTATATCCAAAAAAAAAAAATGATGAATTTTCCTTTTTAAAAAAAAATTTAAAATTGTGAGATGTTTTCCTCGATTCTCTTCATCTGTACACAACCACCATAATTATTGATTCTGTATAAAGCAAAAGATTTCTAAAGCCAAACAAGAAGACCCAATTTTCTTTTCTTCTGATTCTCTCATGATCTTAACGATTTCTAGCTTAATCCAAAAAGCTAGATGGACTGACTACTACTACTCGACGCTACTAATCCCAATTCGCTTAACCACTGCATTTCTTATGGCTTCTGTTTGGATGCATAAATCGCCATTCTGCTCTATCCCGGACATGTAATTTCTTACTTCCTTCCTTATCATTTCCTGCATAACGGCCAGAAATTCCGGCGTGAAAAACTGCTTCTCGAACCCATTATTTCCATTCTCTTGCTGTACAGCTGCTACTTGCTGTACCGGCAACGTTGGCTGTACCATGTTTGTCAATTCCGAGCCTAACCATGATCCTGATCCTGAACCATATATTTGATGAGAACCTTCATCGGATCCAGGAAGAGAGAGGCTCAAAGAAGTCGGTGGATCTGTAGTAGTAGTTGTAGTTGAAGATGAGGCATCGATTGAAAGAGAAACTGGCGGGACTGTAAGTGAGCCCGTTCTTGCCAGTGGCCGGTAAACTGGAGAAGAAGCCATATCGGGTAAACTTGAATCACTGAGATCGGATCCCGATGGACTACTCGGGTTCAAGTGAAGAGCGGTACGACCGGAGAAATTGGTACCCGCACCAACACTTGCGGATCTCTTCAGAGGAGGTGGCGGATTATTTACAACGTCGTCGTTTAAGTGATAACATTTTCGCTTGAGAGTGGAGTTCCAATGGTTTTTAATGGCGTTATCGGTACGGCCGTTAAGCAGACGAGCGATGGTGGCCCACTTGTTACCGAATCGAGAATGTGCTCTGATTATGGTCTCGTCTTCTTCAGGAGTAAAAGGTCTGTGTTCAACCTCCGGTGACAGCTGGTTACACCATCGTAGCCTACAGGACTTGCCGGATCGACCAGGGATCGATTTGCTAATCAAGGACCAATTTCTCGGGCCGTAGTTCTGAACGAGCCTTCGTAACGCATCGTCTTCTTCTGGACTCCAGGGACCTTTGATTCGATCAACGTCTTTTCTGGCTGTTGTAGAAGACGCCATGGATTTAGACTAAAGAAATATAACCCTAAATTTTCAATTTCAAATCATAAAAATTTTTTGAAAAGGATTCCGTTTGGCCGTCTCTCTTCTTTCTTTTTTTTTTTTTTTCTCCTAATTATGAACCGAGTAAAACGCAGCAGAGCATAGGCGTATATATATAACAGAAGAAAATAAGTGCTATGGAGGAGATAAGGACGACTGGTTAAACCGGTTGTAGTTACCGGTTATCGCCGTTGTCAGTGTGGGAAAGGTAGTTACTTGAATACAGCTGTCAAATTGACACGCGTCGTTGCGTAATCGTTTCACATGTTACACGTATATAGCTCTCCAAATAAAAAAAGAATAAAATTAAAAATATATGGTTAAAATTACTGCTAATTAACTACCACCAAAGCTGTGGCCTGGCGGTGGAGGTTTCGGCCTTCTTTCTAGAACTCGAGTTCTTGTTTACTTCATGTTTCCGCCCTCGTCTGTTAATGATGCCAACCAACGGCTTATTTATCAATAAATTCAGCTGATAGATATCTCAATAAATTCTAATACTTTAATTGGGATAAGCTTTTAAGATTTCAATTATCAATTATAAATATCAATTTAAAGATTAAAGTATAATTTCTATGGTTCATTATATTAATTTCGTAAAAGTATTGTAATGACAACAGGTGTAATTAAAACAAAACAAAAAAACGTGGAAATATTGGGGCGTTGTCGTTAGTAATTATAATAATGAGGAGGGAGGGGTTGTTATCATATGATAAGAATATATGAAGTGAAGTGTACGGGTGGTGATGGATGGGAGCGTGAGGAGACGGCTTTGACCGAGCCAGCCTGGACAGCATTTACGTAACCGGATATTTATTTTAATTTTTCCTCTAATTATATACTAACGAAATTATAAATTAAATAAAAATATAGAAGTCGAGAAAAAACAAAAAAAGGACGCACGAAAGGTGATGAGCTGGCATCGGAAACGACAAAATTTTAGAAGGCTGTCAAGTTAGCCCCTCCCTCCCCTCCATCCCAATTTAAACCTACTTCACCCACTGACCTACACGTGTCGGTCATGCTGTACCTTATTTTGAACCGCCAGAAGCCGTTGCCCTCTTTTTACCGAACTGCGGTTGCTGCTTCAGTTTTAGCTATCTTCCTTTTCGATTTTAATAGAAATTCCAATCATCGCTTCCTGTGATTTTGACCTTATATTTGGAAATCTAATGGAAACCAGCTTACCATTAATTATTTGTTTTATTTATAAAATTTCTTTTTTTCATTTTCATTATCTTTTAACTAAAATAAAATACTTTATAAAACTATTATTGTTTTTTAAATTCTTCCAAAGTGGATAAATTACATTTGATGTTATAAAATTTATTTTAATTATCCTTTAAATCTTTTTAAAATATTTTTTTAGTATTGATGATAAGTAAGGATCTATTTGTCAAATAATTTTATAATATATTATATTTATTGATAAAAAAAATATTAATTAATTTGACTTTAGATTAATTATTATGCCGTCTTAAAAATTTTATTTTATTCGGCATGGAATTAATTAATTCCATAATTTGATAGTTGAATTTACATAATTGATAAAAGAAGAGAAAGGAAATGGTGAAAGCTAAGGAAAACAGAAAGCGGAAAGAGAAGAGAGAGAGCGTTATTTGAATATTGACAAAACAGTCGTTACGCGTAGCCAGCTGTCAAATAACTCCTCCTCCTTGACCCAATCCCATCCATAACCACTCTCACGTGCCACTTGCCCCCCACGCCTTACTCCCATTTTTAAATTAATATTTGTATAATTCTGTAGCTAAATATCTCAATTTTCAATTTCCATATTCATAATAAATAACTCCAATATTTTTTTTTATTTTATTTAATCTCATGTCATCTATTATCAAGCAAGTTTAAGATAATTTTTTTAATTTTTTTAATATACCACCAACATAAAATAATTTACTTGAATCCATTAATTATAAAATAAATTATTTATTTTTTTATTTGAAAATATAAATTATTAATAATTATATTGAATTTAATAGATATTTATAATTTTATATTAATAACTAAATTAATATATATTTTTATATATTATAGAATAATGAATTTATAATTATATATCTATAATTAAATTATTTTTATATAAATTCAATAATTAATTCATAACCTTCTTATCAAATTAGTTCATAAATTTAAAAGAATTAGAGTATTTTCTAACTTTAGTTTAACATATGTATTAAATAAATTTTTATCAAATGAAATTTCAAATAAATCATAAACGGCTCAACTCATTTCTGTATATGAAATTATTCGAGAAGAGTAAAAAATTTTATAAGATTTTTAACTCTTAAATTAGTAAAATTCTAAAGTGAAAAATTTTAATGTAAATGAATGATAATACATGAGTTTTACAGAAATTAGATAATTTTGTTTTTATAGTGAAATATATGATATAGCATCATGCCCTACTAACAACTAACAATGAGGGGTATGAGTTGTATACTTGTTGGGATACGGAAAACAAGAATTAAATGCTCCAGATCTCACCGGACAATTTCTTACATAGATTAGATTAATGAAGTCAAATACAATTGACAAATCACATGAAGAGGAGCAAAGTATGGTATTCTCATAAGAAGCATATGATGCATTCTTAGGAATGTGCCTCTGGTCCATCCGAGGAGCAACCGTTGACTATTGAGCAAGACTGGTTCCAGACGTGGGCACCCTTGCCATGTACGTATGCAAAATGCATTGGATTCTCTCAATGCTGCCGTATGCGAACACTTGATTTTTCATTATGGGAGAAGCAGATGAAAATGGGGGGTGTGACAGTCGTGTCAGGGTTTGCATGGAAGTGATACCTTTCAAGTACACGTATAAATACGGATTAATCCTTGCAATTAAAGAATCATCAAGGGATTTGATTGTCGTTAGGTCGGTGAATGCAGCACATGGCCTCAGAAAGTGGGAGGATGTTTCCTTGCTCACTATATCTATAAGCATTCACCCATTATTTATACACCTTAATCCAATACTTTATTTGCTAACGTAAACAAAATTTCCCAATTCCTCGTGGATCTAAATATATGCGAAAAGCAAACTTCTTTACGTATATTCTAAACCAAGTGGCCGTTTCTGTATCCCTAAGTTCAAATGCACCCAACAAGAACCTGAGAAGGGAGAAGATCTCTCAAGATTTCCCGCATGTGGGTTCAAGAATAAACAAAGATTAGTCCCTCGAAATACCAGTAAAAAGGCACAACATATTTATAAAATACAAAATTAGATTCTCTCTCATTTCAATTCCTCATAAACAAAAAAATTTCAAGTGTTAAACGGATATCACAGCTCTCTGAATTTCTATCGATGCTAAGGTGCAAAACCATGAAAAGTGAACAAGATTAGATGCCCTAATAGTTCATGTCGTAAACGACAAATGTTCCCCCTTGATCTATATGGATTAGGGCTCTACTAACGTATTATGTATTAATTGCTATAAAATGGTAAAGGTATGTTTTGGGGGTTATCATTCTCCAACTACCCACCGAAACAAACTAATTGCAGCAATAATAATGTTTGTCAAAGCTTAAACATCCAACTTGAAAAAAAAAAAAAAAAGAGGAAAATTTCAATGAAACACCTGTCTGGTTCCATCCATTCAAATTACTGAAACTATATTATTTCAATTTAAAATTATAATTTGTCTCAAACTACATATAATTACATAATTCACCTAATCTTTAATATATTTTTCCAATTCCATCCCTGGACAGTTGTCTCTCGCAAACAACCCATTTTCATGGAAAATAACATCAAGAAAGGAGACGGGTGGCTTTCTATTTCAACACTCTTGACCAAGAAATGGAAACCCAATTGGCCTAATCCATGGATATGAAGATATGTACTAGAATTTTTCAGGATACAACGGCCATTAAGGCCGAAGAAGATATTTTAAAATCACAAGAAAGGACAAGATTGTACGAAAACAGGGGAATGAGGACTTGTTTGGGTACAAATGGAAATGATAAATCGTTGCTCTTATGCTTTGATTTTTAATAGTAATAATAATAACCTAATGAAAGGAATGGAAGAATGGCCCTTTATTAACGAATTGGCCAATCGAAATCAAGTCGGACCATCTATATAATAATGAATGAGTGCAAATGGACTTCATGGATATATGAACCAACTAATGGAACCATCTGGCTCAGTGGCTCTCCTTCTTAAGAGGACAAAGGTTCGATTTTACCCCTGTAACTTGCATCAATGGCTAAATTCCTTGAAATTCAACTTTTTATACAATTTAACACCGAAAATCTATTGACAAATTAATGCATATAACCAAAAAGATATCAGAGTTCAAAGTGAAAAATATCATAATTATCATAAAAATTTATAAATGATGAATCATGGCCTGTTGGACATATTGGATAACATGCATGAATTGGGGCTGAAGGTCGTGGAAGTAGTTAGAATCAAACATTGAATTTGTCTTATTATGAGCATAATTATAGTTGTTGATGGGTTGTGTCTAATCGGAATGACAACAAACAAACTGAGTGGATTACAACTGACAAATGGATTCATGCATGATGTTAAATGGTAAATGGTTATTTTTAAAAATTTTGGTAATGGGGGTATCAATCATTATCAAAATCAATCATGCAAGCCATGCATAGTAAGCTCTAGAAAAATTTAGAAGGGGGGGGAGGGGTTATAGGAAAATGAAAAGGAAAGGCACAACTGTGGATCACGTAAAAGGGAAAAGTGGAGTTATTTGGTTGTCTTGATTCACAGATAGACATGCTACGCTGGCAGATATTAATACAAGAGTTTGGCAAAATCCAACACAAACTTGCACTACTTCAGGAAATGGCAACCATGCTCATTGGACCACCCTTACATGTTACCTTTGACTTCATATCCTTTTTAATAATTCATCATGTATTAATCATTAATGTATTAATTAATATATAATTATCATTTTGTATATAAATTATATTAAATATATAATATTTTATCACTAATATGTATATAATTATATAGTAAATACGTGTGTATATATACGTGTGAGGTCATCTCTTTTAAAATGCTTGTTTGCATTGAATCAATGTGGTACGACTTTTCCAAACTTTTGGTATTTGTGGGCCAAAATGTCTAATGTTTGAGATATCAACTTTGAATAGATATTTACCAAAATGTCAATCTCTTTAAATGCAAAATTAAGATTTCATAAGATCTTACAACACTATTCAAATTGTATTACTTTCAACTAATTAAAATTTCAATTATATAACACAAGAATAATTTTAAACTTTTGGACTTAAAATATCAATAAAATATTAAAAATGACAACAATTTATTTCAAATTTTTGAAGAATTAAATCCAATCTGTTTCATCTAGAAAGTTTTTAAAAAATGATTTTTGATAATTTGGATTCTAATATATATATATATATATAATGAATTATTGGGATGGATAAAAAAATAATCCGCATATGCAGCGATGAAAAGGTTCATATTATTATACTATAATGTAAGAATTAAATTAATTTTTTGTAACAATAATCTATATATATGATGGTGAAAGCTCGAACTCCAATTTTTTAAACTCTCTATAAATTACTTATTTCATTGTTTTTTATCATATGAAATCATTCATTTCCGCAGGGGAAGAGTCAAATTAATTGAAGAGAGTTATCGATGGCATATCCCAAATTTGGGCCCTAATTGCAGTTTGGAAAGAAGATCCAGCCCATTGGTAAAAGCAATTGTCTTCATGGGCCTCCCAAATAACAGCCCAAAGATGAAAATGTACAAAAGATTATTAATTGATGCTTATAATGGACATAACCCCCAAGATGACGTGTTAGGTGGTAACTACATTGATTTTATTTTTTCTTCGGGAAATAATAAAAATCTAAAGCAAATGATTTAAATTAAGTTGATATTGAAATGGTATGATGAAAGCAATTTAGAATAGTAATAGAAAGGAGAGTTGGTATGGTGGTGATGAAATAGTTAAAAGGAAAAAACACAAGAAAGGGGGAAGGGGTTTGCTTTTAAAATAGTGGTAGAAGGAGAGATCTAAGGTAGGCAGACGCTCACTTTTGCGACACCACACCGCAAAGTGAGACGCACAACCTAGAATGAACGATGCCTTCCTTGCTGGTCATGGCTCTTCTTGCTCAAGCCTGCACCATCTTCGCCACCTCTCCCTCGCCGCCCAAAAATGTATTCATCCTCGCAGGACAGAGCAACATGGCCGGCCGTGGTGGGCTGGTCAACGACTCCAAAACTGGCCTTCCTACTTGGGATGGCATCGTGCCTCCTCAGTGCCAATCCAACCCCTCCATATTCAGGTTAAGTGCCAGCCTCGCATGGGTTTTGGCTCGTGAACCTCTCCACTATGATATTGATTATAACAAGACTAATGGGGTTGGACCAGGTATGGCATTTGCGAATGCTGTCCTGACTAAGGACCCGGCTATCGGTCTTGTGGGTCTGGTGCCATGTGCGATTGGAGGAACGGCTATCAGTCAGTGGCAGAAAGGAGGGTTCCTTTATGATCAAATGATGCAGAGGACTCAAATGGCCTTGAAAAGCGGTGGTGTACTTAGAGCAATGCTATGGTATCAAGGAGAGAGTGATACGTTGATCCAAGAAGATGCTTACGCTTATAAAGGCAGGTTAGAGAAGTTTTTCATGGATGTCAGGGCCGATTTACAGCATCCTTCGTTGCCGATATTCCAGGTATGGCCCAAATTCTCAAACCAGAAATTTTCTCTTACCAGATAATTGTTGAATGTTAATTTGGCAGGTAGCTCTGGCATCAGGAGAGGGACCTTTCATAGAGACAATAAGAGAAGCTCAAAAAGGGATTAAACTAGCAAACATCCACCGTGTTGACGCAAAGGGTCTACCACTGGAGCCAGACAGGCTGCACCTGACGACGCCGGCTCAGGTTCATCTAGGACAGATGTTAGCTGATGCTTACCTTCAGTCTCGATCTAGCCCAATCCGGACCACCATCAGCAGCAGTAACTCTTCTACTAGACGTTGTATGTCCATTTGTTACCATTTGACAGGCTTAGTATTATTATTATTTTCAATCATGTGGTTGCATTTGTTGAGGTAGTTTTTCTTTTAAAAGCTCTAACCATGTAGCACATGATAGGAATCCTGGAAAGAGGGAAAGACAATTATAATTTATACAGCGTTGTAGCACAAGGGGCCAGTCTTGGCCCATTAAATAATGCCATGACATGGGATCCGGACACCACATTTTTCCCATCAAAATCCCACCATCATTCCTATGTTTAGATCCTTGCAATCTAAATCTATCTCTGCATCTAAAATATTATTTATTTATATTTAATTGAATCATTCATAACATTTTCATACCTATTAAATCATGCATTCCAAATCATTCATCTTCTCTTATTATTTAAAATAATAATAGTAATAATAATAAGTTTTATAGTTCCATAAAACATTATTCTTTTTTTTATATCAAGAGAGGATAACAAATACAACCACTGTTTTATTATAACTTATTCATTTTTTTTAATGCCCTTTTAATTTGGAGATATAAGAACAAATAATACAATATCCAATATTTAAATGTAGATATAGGATCCCTTAGTTCATGTCCTTCTATAAGATTGAGATTTTATAATTTTTCAATCTGTAAAAAATAATATTTAAAACTTAAAATGACACAAAAGAAATGATTTTTTTAATTATGTGATGATAAAATTAATGTATTATATGATAACTGAAGTTTATAAATAATTGTTTAATTTAGAAAATTTAAACTATTAAATAAAGTTTATAAATGATTTATTAATTATATCTTTATAACTCTTTATTCTTTGATAAAGATAATAATAATAAAAAGGAAGAACAATTAAAATATTTCTTTCAAAATAAAGAAAATCCAATCATAGTATATTATCATTTACATTGTAGAACATAAATATGGCATGAGAAAAGTACAGTTAGAATAGAATGAAATATAATAATCAAAGAGAAAACATTATCACTTCTTTTATTAATTATTGGTAGTATTATAATAATTCAATAATATTTTTATTTTCATTTACAAATAGAAGAAGAAATCTTACGTAAAAATAAATACTAATAATATTTATCATGATGATTTTCACTCAGAAAAAGGATTAAAGGGTTTTACTTATTACACCCAAAATTATATATATAAAGAAAATAAAAATAAAAAAAGTCAATTTTACTCGTGGGACTAAAAATCAACCCTTGCATAAGCCTCGCCATACGATAACCTGCTAAACAAAGTCCATCTGGCATTGCTATTTCATATTGACAACAACAAACGCTTTCCTGCATAAGCCTCGCCACCCGTGTGGACAGGCGTTAATGTACGTTTGATTTAATATATATATATATATATATATGTTATTACTTTGTTTTCAATATTAACTGTATATATTTAGTTGAGACGAAATAGTGTTGGTCAGATTCAGAAATCATAAACGTTAGCAAGTTAAAAACCCGATTGCTGTCAATCATTGCTTTCTATAATTACATCTTCTTCCCAAATGTTGTCAATTATTGCTAACTATAATTATACATTTCTTTCTCCATTGATTAACGCCATCAATCCTATCTCGCGTGCTATCCTCCAACCAGTTTCTGCTAACAAGGAATTGTGTTTCACTCTCATTTCCAAGAGACATACCAACACCACCCTTCTCTCTTACTTGATATAATCTTTCCACACTCTCTGATGATATCCATGGCGATTATTGTTTCCAAGCTACTTTCCGTAATCTTTGTGTTACTAATATCCCAGCCGAGTTTGGCCACCACCCTTTTTCCGACTGACATTTTTATACTAGCTGGCCAAAGCAACATGGCCGGTAGAGGTGGCGTTGAAAGAGGCAAATGGAACTGCAATGTGCCGCCCGAGTGCAGGCCTAACCCATCAGTACTTCGTTTGAGTGCTGAACTCAAATGGGAAGTGGCACGTGAGCCGCTCCATGCTGATATTGACGTTGGTAAGACTTGTGGGGTTGGGCCAGGGATGGCATTTGCTAACAGGGTTCAAGCTAGTGATTCGAGGATTGGCATGGTTGGTTTGGTTCCTTGTGCTGTTGGTGGGACAAAAATTAGCCAGTGGGCTCGAGGAATGAGACTGTATCAAAAATTGGTAAGTCGAGCTAATGAATCGGTGAAGAACGGTGGAAAGATTCGAGCCATTTTGTGGTATCAAGGAGAGAGTGATACCGTGAGGAAAGCGGATGCCGAGTCTTACAAAGCGAAATTTGAAAGGCTCATTACTAACTTGCGGTATGATCTCAACGTCCCTTCTCTTCCTGTAATTCAGGTTTGTCTTTCCACTTCACCATCTTCCCTCCGATCAAATTTCTTCTGAAAATTAATTCAAATTTCTTCTGAGTTGGAACAAACTCAAGTTATGATTGAGCGTGAATCTTGCTATAAATTAAAGAAGGGACACCATCATTTCTAGTTCAGGCCATGTTTGAAAAGAAGAAGACCACCAATGGCGGACAGACTGAGTAATAATTCTTGTGATCAGTGAAAGTTAGGCTAGAGGCCAAGCACTAGCTAAGCTTGTATTACAAGTTTGTTTCCCAAAATACTTTTTCACTTCACACCCACTTGTCTTTATCCGATATAATATAATACACTCACGCTTTTCAAACAAAATATCCATTGCGCTGCAGAGCATCGCTCAGTTTTATCGCAAGTGACCATGAGTGATTTGCCAAAACTTCATGCGTAATGCCAATTCTAATGGATGAAGATAGATTGACAAGGATTTTGTGGTGTGATGCATAGGTAGCTCTCGCTTCAGGTGAAGGCAAATTCATGGAGATAGTAAGAAAAGCTCAGCTAGGAATCAAACTGCCAAATGTTAACTGCGTAGAAGCAAAAGGGCTGCCTCTCAAAACAGATCATCTTCATCTTACTACCATGTCACAGGTTCACCTTGGTCTCAAATTGGCTCATTCCTATTGTGCTTCTTTTGGTCACATGCATTAATTATAGACTCTCCAAATTAAAATGGGAACCTGTTTGTTAATTATCAATTAATGAATCCTTGTTTAAAATTGTAAAGTGGGTTCCATTTGGATTATAGTCCAGTTAATTAAAAGGTTTATTTCAACAAGTGAAGACACCCATATGACTTTTATTCTGTTTGTATTGTTCATGAATCTCACCCGTGAGTGAAAGTCGAGTGAATCTGCCGAAAAATTACATATGGGATAGAGCGTCCGGCAACTAACTGTTTGTTTCCATGACAAAATTTACAAATACAAATATTATTACACTTCACAGAATTTACAAATAATTTTTTGTTTCTAACTAAATGAATATAAATATGAATATGTTAATTTTTTAAAAAATGTGAAATCCAATATTGAGATTGGTGCTGAAAGTATAAATAAAAAGTAACATCTCCTATGCTCTTAGATGGAAGAGTAAATGAATGAATTGATAAATGTGATTCTAAAATTATATAAGAATCGAATAATCTAAGAGATTTGACACGTTATATTCATACTAATAAACTATATATATTTTTCGATAAAATTTCAAAGATAAAAATATTTAACTTGAAGTAATTTGTAGAAAATTTTCCTGAAAAAGCACATGAGTAAAAATAAAATATATTGAAATATAGTGAAAAGATCTTACATTAAATTATGAAGATATGTATTCCCAAAGGAAGGTGCAAAGGTTTGCTAGATCTTTCAATAAAGTAATAGGAAACCAACCCTGAAAAGATGATGCATGAACCCTCTAATATACCATGTTAGTCCTTGTCCATGTCAAATCATGTGCATGTTGATTGGGATTTAATTGCTGAAATGGGTGCGGCTCACCTCTATATTTATTGAAATAAAAGCACTAAATACAATTCATTTGGACATTGTATAGTTAAGGTTTGCCTTGGATTTTACTTGGGAAAACTTTTTGAAAGCAAGCAAAGCAGAAGGGGAGGTATGGAATTGTGTTGGTCACGATGGCAGGCTCTTCCGTTTTCGGCAGCATTCATTGCTCTTATGCAAAAGAATTCCAAGGTCAGCTGCTCAACTAACTGCAGTTGGAAGTGGGTGTGTGTACGTTGCAGACATGTGAATTATCGTTACCAATTTAACAGCATAAAAGTGTTTTTGTTACTAGTTTTGGCCTCTGCCTCGGAATCTTTGAGGTGACGAAAGTCATACGTGTGGAGCACTCGGCCAGACTTAGAACGCAACATGGGCATTGCAGTCCGAAGCCTGGCCGATATAAAATTGCTACTTGATGAATAATGAGAAAGCGTATGAAGATAAAGACTTTATTGCCTAATTGCTTTGCCTAGTTTTATTCATCTTTCACCAAATTAGTTACCACATAGAAGGAGGAGAGTTGCTAAAATTTCACACACAGACACCACACCGCAACCAGAAAAGAGGATAGGAAGAGGAATTTAATCCCAAATGCCGACTTCCATGAACCCATCTTCGGTAGCGCATCCTCTGAACATGCCGTTGCAGTTAAACCTGCAAGCCACTTCTCCATCCTTGGACACTGCTATTAACCCTGCATATCCTTGATCTAGTCTTTCGTTTATCACAAAATCTACAGCGTCTTGCAGTCCCAAGCCCTTGTACTCCATCACAGCCGCCACATCTCGAGCTAGTGTCCCTCGGATGATGGCCTCACCTTCTCCTGTGCATGAAACCCCGCAAAGGTCACACGCGTAGGTTCCTGCTCCAATCAGGGGTGAGTCACCAATGCGACCGGTCATTTTGTTCATTAGTCCACCTGTCGAGGTTGCTGCAGCGCATCTGCCCTGGCTGTCCACCACTACACAGCCCACGGTCTCAGGTGTATACACGCTGATTGGGAGGCTATTCATTTGCAACGGATTATCCATAGCAGCGGCGGCTCCAGCACTGCACGTCTCTAGTGGAATCCGGTAATCGAACTGAATTTTGTCCAAATATATATAAATTAATGAGGTATATCATAGATTTTGCTGTCTGAAAGACAAACAGAATTCGATCGTACTACTTACCAAGATGGAGTTTGCTTCCTTAGCTAATTTCAGCATTCCCACGTTTTCTTGGGTGATAAAGTATTCATTGTCCACCAACTCAACGCCCTGTAACCCACACAAAAAATTCATTATTAAGAAAATCACGATGATTGCTGCATGATTATATGAGATTCCGAATCTTGTGACGGGAAATATGATGAAGTTGAAGGAGTTTCGTCAGGAAGGAAGAATAGAAGTAAACCTGTTGCTTGGCGAATGCTTCTGCTCCAGAAAAGGCGAGATAAGAATGGGGAGATTTGTCCATGACAAGCCTGGCAAGGGAAATTGGGTTCTTAACAGTGGTCACACCTGATACGGCGCCGCATCTTCTCTTAGGTCCGTCCATAATGCTGGCTTCCATTTCCACCGTCCCTTTCTCTGTCAAGGCCGATCCCCTGCCTGAATTAAACAAAGGATCTGTCTCCAGTTCTCTCACCTACCAAATGAAAACAACAACATCAAGAGTCAAGAACCATTTTGCATCTGATACATCAAACGAATATATTCACGAATAAAAACATCTTGCAGAAAAGAAATGCAAAAGAAGAAGCAAGAAAATGAAGAGAGGGGAAAAGAGAAACATACAACGAGTTCAACGACATCAATGGCAGGGAGATTGGAGCGAAGAGCAGAGATGCCAAGGTTGAGGCAGCGAGAGAGGAGTTGTTTAGCCTGGTCCTGACGGTGTGGAGGGAGATTTGGGTCGACGCCAGCGCCTCCATGCACAGCGATTGCCCATTTCCCCATCTCGCTTTGCCTGGGCTGTGGGTGGTTGTGGTGCGTGTGTATATATGGATTCCTCTGTGGTTCCAGATGCGAGTCTACCGCCACCTTCTTATAGGAATATTTCGGAATCTCGCCTGTATTTTTAAATTACTTTTTCACTCTTTCCTATTTTATTAATTAAATATTCTATAATTCCTCCTTTTTCAAAAATAAATTAACATATTTATTTTTCAATTATAAAATTAAAATTCAGTTTTGGGTACCCACTTGGCAGTGGACGTCTCTGTCCACTTGTCCCCATTATCACCACGTTTCTTTTTCCGCCAATTTTCCGGCCTTCCCCTTCTCTTATTTTTTTTTATTTAAAAAAATTATTTTACTGATTCCTAAAATAAATATTTTTCTAATTTTAATAAAATATATAAATATTGCAATAATTATTTTAAAATATTGCAATAATAATAATAATAATAATAATGTCAAAATCTCTGTAGCTGGATCAATAAAGGCACCATTGGTTAAGGTTTTTTGTTTGCTTTTGACGTATTAGGGGGTCACTTTCTGCCCTTGTCTAAATCGCTACTCCATTTTAAATAATGATCTTCCAGGTAAATTAATCGACATTAAATTCAGAAAAATGGTATTTTCTATTATAATATTATTCGTTTTATCGGCATTAATTATAATATCAAATCTGTTAAGATGAATATTTTCCATTTAAAAATAAGAAAACCCAGAAAAACATATTTGTAGTAGGAGACATGGATGTAATAATCACTGTATCATAAAGGAGGACAGTGGAGTGGGTGAATTGGATTGTATGACTAAGACGTCCTCCTCAGAGAAGGGAAGTGAAAAGGATGGGAGAGAAAGAAGGTGGAAAGCACCGGAGAAACTATAGACCGGAGTGGCTGAAATCAATGGAACCGATTTTACTTTTGGGGATTGAATGGAAACAAACTGCCAGCAGAAAAGAGACGGCCGTCGTCATTCCCCACAAAATCGGGCGGAATCTCTTTTAAGATACTTTTATAATTTTCCACTTTTGTCCTCTTCATCTAAAGATTCCTATCGCTTGCAATCTGTTACGGGTTCACGTGCTCTCTCCTGCTCATCGCCACCACAATAAAATATTAAATATTATTTATTTACAATCTACAGCCACCCATGAATTTAAGGTATCTAATGATACCAAACCTATTTCATCTTTTTTGTACCTATTAATTTATGTTATTTATTTATGTCCAGTTATATAATTATTTTTATTTTCTTTTATTTTTTGTTATTGTTTTTTTATATATTTAATGCAGATAAAATATAATTAAAAATGGATTTTTAAAGATGAATGATTAAACCATGTTATGATTTGAAAATAGTATTAAAAAAACCATTCCTTTTTTCTAAGCAACACTTTTTATTTAAAGTGGTAAAAAAGTGCACTAATTATTTTGGATTCGTATGTTAAAAATTTGACCACTATTTTGGAGGCCAGTTCAGTTGCATGATTAACGATTTGAAAGATTCATTGTGCCTTCTTATATTATATATATATATATATATATATATATATATATATATCCCATCATACAAGTTGGAATTTTTTAGTCGATTTCACCTTTAACTCAAATTTATGTAAAAACATGTTGATTAAAATCTAAGAGGATGGTCATTTAGGGGATACGGGCCATATGTTTATGGGCATGGGAGTATGTGGGTGTGGCCCGTATTCACTGTCTCTTAAGAGCCACCAAGAGTCATCCCTACGTGGATTTGATTCATCGGACAGCCACTTCTCATGTTCCTAAATTTGTACTTGTCTCCTTTCTGTAATAATGTTTTTCATTGATTTAAATCAAATTAATATATAGAAAGATTAGCATAAAAAAAGGTTAAAGCTACGTTAGAAGGGACGTGGGTGCAGAGCGATGTCTGATTTCTGATGGCTGACAGACAGCTAATAGTACATAGGCCAACTGGACATGTCTGCAGAACCACGTAAACGATTTGTCTGCACAAACGAACAAACCAGGAAAGTCATGGACTATTATATGCATGGATTATCTTAACATTGAGCCATTGGTGACCCAGTTCCAAACTTTCGGCCCATGTTGGCAGGAATCATCATTTTCCTTTCTTTTTCCAATTTGAGGATCATTTCCCTTTCCTTTCCTTGTACATGATCCACCCAAAATTTTATGCCTCTTAGGATTTCAAAGGGTTCATCATTGAAATCAAGTGCATGGAAAGACAAAGAAAAAGAAATTATTGAAACATCAATTTCCTAAGAATGAGGGAAAAGTGAGTTTTGGGTTGTTTTAAATTTCTCTTTTTGTAAAATACTAGGACAATGATATCGATTTCTTGCAGGGCCCTTGTAACTTTAGGCCTACCTTTTTTTTTATAGTTTACATGTTCATGATCATGTTTGTCCCTAGATCATACCGCAACTTTGCATTAACCTTTTAATTCTTGAACCTATGTTTCATGGCAAGTACAGTACCGGAGATTGTACGATTCCTGAGTTGTCATATCGCGAGTTAACCCGTACAAAAAGATAACTTTTTGCTATATTACTTGGTCTCGACTTTTGAGTTGCTATTTATCCTTCCTTCTCCTCTTTCTTCGTTACCCAACTCGTTTACTCAATCTTCATACATGCATGTATACATACACGTACATCAGTTGGGCTTTGCTCCAATAAAATGAGCTATAGATGTTTCAACAAACAGCTAACACTTATGGACTCTGTCATCCTTGCTCTCTCGGAAAGTTGCAGGCCAATGGTTAGAGCCATCAATTTTTCTAAGCAGTATTTTTCTAGTAATTCAAATCACTTAGTTTCATGCATTAATGAACATGGAGTTTTTCAAATAGCTAACTATCCAAATTAATTAAACATTAATATATCCATCAATTTCAGCTCCTGGATTTTAGAGAACCATCGGCGCACGCAAACACTCCACTTCTTATAACATGGGATATTAAAAGATGTCATAATGACATCTCATTACTCAACAAGTGTGTGTTGATATTTTCGAGTCCACCAATAACAGCAGTCCCACTGTTTTGAGCAAATACAATTACCTGTGGAACTTGACCAATTGTAGTTGTGCTTGACCATTCTGATTTCCCAAGTCTACTCTCGACAAACATATTTCACAAGTGGCAGTTCTAAGAACTTTCCAAAGTATTGAAGACTGAAGTGGTATCATCATAAGTCACGAATGAAGACCAACTTGCTTTAAGAACAAATGTTTTCCATGGGGGGCATCAGACGGGTGGATGTTAGTGGTTCCACGAATCCCGTCGTTGACGCAACAAAGACTCGGCAATCTGATGCGATCTAAACCATAAAAAGGCCACAATATCAAGAGTCGCCCATAGAAGCAGAGCCTGAAACTTTGTAGAAATAAAAATTAAAACATCATCAAAATCATGTCAGCATCTCCCATGGCGTATGCTATGATGCTTCCTGACCGTTTTGAATGGCCTTTTTCCGCAGTAGACATCATTGGTCCTGGGTTTCCATCCTCACTTTCTTTTATTTTTCTGTATGTAATTAACTAGCATATTCCTCTACTAGCATGTGAACTAGTTCTTGAAATGTTAGATATTCAACACTTCAGCAACCCCGAAGTTCCCACGAGCGAACAAACAAACAAATAAAATGCGAGTCCTGGGACTTGGGAAAAGATTATTCCTGCCTGATGATTACTCTATGCCAAGGCCAAAAAGAGAGGCAAGTTGAAAGAGAAGATTGGAAAATTTCACTTCAATTTTCTCTGTCTTTTTTAGCAAACAAAATTTGGAAAATTCAGCCAAGGAATACCTACTGCATTGACAAAATTGTAGAGATTTTCAATGCATATAGCCACTAAATTAACACACAGAGCATTGCCCATAAGTGTAACAGAAGATTTGTATCTCCAATCATTAGGAGCAATGCCTAATCAACTACCACGCTTGAAATGTTCTCGAATGTATCTCTCCGCATAAGTTGGGTACTTATCTCGAACGTATGCTCGCAAACACTTCTGATACGAGAAGTCTATCCATCCACCATCAGTTCTCACAACAAACAGACATCTTGAATGTCTAAATTGAGGGTGGCGATCAACCTTGCATTAACGGAAGTTATGTAGTTGATTAGTTTCCTTGTATATACGCTTCCACACATGTACTCATATAACAAGTGTTCAAACATGCAAAAGAAAATCTCTAGATTCTAATGCTAACAGCTAGAATTCTTAGAGGCAGCAAAGTCAGGTATGAATTCCATTATGACATACGTGTTCTTTCAACATACAGAAAGGAGAGAAAGCAATTCAATCAGTGAAAGAAGAAAACAACACAATCTATGAATGCATTAATAGTTATTACGTCAATTTTACTAATAATTGTAGGCTGGCTCAAATTAACATCAATTGATACAGCTTTAACCATGATTTGCATGGTGGATTTCCTACAATTCATTCTAAAACCCTAAACCCATTTAAGCCCTAAATAACTAAGCATAAACAAAAAAAGAATATGAGTAGAGGATTACCATAATAGAGTCAAGACCGCATCCAATTTTATCTTCAGAATTAGGATGATAAGCAAGAAGCCTCTCTACTACAGCTTTCTCATCTTCAGCAGTTAACCGTTCTCCATCCAAGTACCTGATCACTCGATTTATTAAGCCAACAGCAAGCTCTTCAAAAATTAAGATGGAGATTTTTTCGTGTGATATACCTGTCTGAGTGGAGAATTTCTTTTGTAAGTGAAGTGATCGGCTCAATATCATTCATGATCTCTTCCTCTCTGTCTTTCCATTTGCGATAATCGGGATCATCCCATCCCAAATACTTTGGCGGCTCTCGCGAGCTCTGCACTGCCGTGGTCCTGTCGGTGCTGGAAAATTCCTCGTCGAGTCGTGTAGAATCAGATGCTGAAGTGTTCCACGGCCTTCGAAGCAGAGGGAACATTCTACCAGCGAAGCGGTTAGGTTGTAGCCGTAGGCGGAGATACGGCAAGGTCCTGAGAATCAGTGGTGCAGCCATTTTGGTCCGACTGAGACCAGCGCCGTTTCCGGTCGAATAGAGTGGTCAGGGTTTTTTTCCGAGTTTTTACGGAAGATTTCAACCCGCAATCGTCTTTTGAGTTCACGGTTCAGCGGCCCATTGGGCCCAATTAATTTATCAGCGTCATTATATTTATTTTTATTTTTGAGATGATTAAAAAATTTACAGATTTTACATTTTATTTCTTAATTTGTAGAAAAATGATGATGTTATTATAAAAAAACAGATTTCCATATTTAAAAAACACATTAATAAATTTGAAAAATATAAAAATATTGACTTGAGGATTAAAAAATATATTTAAAAAATAAAAATTTTGAAGAAAATGACATTAACTTCAAAATTCAAAGCTGATATTTTGGGAGATTTTTCCTTCGTGGTAGGGGGAAGTTGTTTTAACAGAAAAGCATAATGAAACGTAAATATTTTGATTTAAAATTATTAATAAATAAAACATTATTGAGCGTAATAAATAGAGCGAGAGGGATTAGGGCATGACACAGATGACAAATCAGAGGACAATGATAAACCATGCATCTGCATCAGTACGCATCAAGGAAGGACGAGTGAGGTCCACAATAACCATGTGAGGAGGAGCTTAGTGTATATTAGCTTAAGAGCCTGTAGCAAGTAAAGGCGACTGACTATTCAATTCAAAAAGTATAAAGAAAAGGCAAGAAAAACAAAATGCCCAAAAACATTGTTAGTAAAATGTAAAGCGAAATGAAATGGGAAATGAAATCCGGTTTTAGTTCCAGTCGTTGAACATCTCGAAGAAAGACCAATCCACGTTTCTGCAACTCCACCACCAGCGGCCCGGCTCCTTTAAAGCTCAACAGCGACAGCTCCACCGGTTATGGTGTGTCTACTGCACGTGGATGGGCCAGTCATCTTCATCAACCGCAGTTCTAAGCCGTCTCGAATCTAACAGCCGTAGCTGCCGTTCCAAATCAAAATCACCGGCTCTGATTTCTCCTATTCAAACTGAGGAACACCTAGACGATGACGTATTAAGCGCTAATGAATCGCCCGATTACATCTCTGATCTACCAGATGAATGCTTAGCTTGCATTTTTCAATCTCTTACCCCTACCGATCGACAACGATGCTCTTTAGTCTGCCGTCGGTGGCTAAGGATCGAAGGACAAAGCCGCCACCGCCTTTCTCTTCACGCGCAGTCAGATCTTCTTCCGGTCATATCTGCTCTGTTTACTCGATTTGACGCTGTTACAAAACTCTCTCTCAGATGTGACCGTAAATCCGCGAGTATCGGAGATGAAGCGCTAGAAGCGATCTCGTTACGTTGTAGACATCTCACGCGCCTGAAACTCCGTTCATGTCGTGAGGTAACGGACTCTGGCATGGCTGCTTTTGCGAAGAATTGTAAAAGTTTGAAGAAGCTATCGTGTGGATCGTGTACGTTTGGTGCTAAAGGAATGAATGCTGTTCTTGATAACTGTGCTGCTCTTGAAGAGCTATCAGTCAAACGGCTTCGTGGCATAACTGACGGAGCCGCCGCTGAGCCGATCGGACCTGGTGTAGCCGCGTGTTCACTTAAAACGATATGTTTAAAGGAGCTTTATAATGGACAGTGTTTTGGTCCCTTAATTATTGGATCTAGGAATCTTAAAACTTTGAAGCTTTTTAGATGCTCTGGCGATTGGGATAAGCTTCTTCAAGTGATTTCGGATCGGGTTATGGGTATGGTTGAGATCCATCTTGAAAGACTTCAGGTAAGTGATGTTGGACTCGCTGCCATATCTAATTGTTCAGATCTGGAGATTTTGCACCTTGTTAAGACCCCCGAGTGTACTAACATGGGGTTAGTTTCTATCGCCGAGCGTTGTAAGTTGTTGAGAAAGCTTCATATTGATGGATGGAAAGCCAATCGAATTGGTGATGATGGACTAATAGCTGTTGCCAAGAATTGCCTTAACTTGCAAGAATTGGTGCTTATTGGAGTTAATCCTACCAAGAATAGTTTAGAAGTATTAGCGTCGAATTGTCAAAATCTCGAGCGATTAGCTCTTTGTGGGAGCGATACTGTAGGTGACCCTGAGATTTCCTGCATTGCAGCTAAATGTATAGCTTTGAAAAAGCTTTGTATTAAGAGTTGTCCCGTGTCAGATCATGGAATGGAAGCTCTTGCAAATGGATGTCCGAATTTGGTTAAAGTGAAGGTGAAGAAATGTCGAGGAGTTACCTGTGAATTTGCTGATTGGTTAAGGGCGAATAGGGGATCATTAGCTGTGAATTTAGATAGCGGTGAACATGAACATCATGATGCAAGTGCTAGCGATGGTGGCCTTCAGGAAAATCCGGTTGACGTTCCTCCAGGGCAAACGGCAGCAGTACCAGCGCCACCTATTGCATCTTCAAGCGGTGCTGGGAGGTCAACATCGTTCAAATCAAGGTTAGGGCTTTTGGGCGGGAGAAGTTTAGTGGCTTGCACTTTGAGACGGTGGTCTGGTGGTAATAGCAGCTCCAGTAGTTAACTAGAGCCAAGAACCAATAGAATTTACAGAGCGGAAATATTTGTTCTTGGTCTGAACCTGTTTGCATTATTTTGCACTTACGTTGTCTGATTCCATATTTGACGTACTGCATTTAATACTGGCTTGCTGTTTATTGCCTTTTCAACTGAAGTTTCCATTGTCAACAAAATATAATTTCTACTTGTTTAAGTTGCTGTGAATCTTGGTTTACATTTTATTCCTCAAGTATTCTAATAGATGAAATGGTAACATAGCATGGTTTTAAAATCTTGCTAAATACATCATATGATACGTTCTAATCAGTTGTGTGCTCTGTATGTTCTGATTTTACCAAAGTGAGCTCTCTCATCCGGGTGCCATTGTGCTTCGAAGTTGTTTATGTAAGAGTTCGACCTTTGGGATAGAAACTTTGGTTAGAGCTGCAGCAGAAGCACATGCATTAAATTTCTCCGGAAAATACGTCACATGCATATGATGATGAAATGATCTTCCCATACTAGAATCAAGTGGATTGTTGGGCATGCCAGGTTTCGTGCATTTCTTTATTCTCTGAGAGTTGTATTGAAATGGAAAAACTTTATGCATGGGGATATTCGGACGATTCCTGGTCTGACATGATTTGCATCTAACCTGAAGCATGCTTGTTTGTTACTTGATTCCAACTCGATTCAACTTGGCCTTTATGTATTTTGACTCCAAACCGTTTCAACCGGATTAACAGACTTTTCTTCATGTGAGTTTAGATCTATACTTTCTTTTTCTTTAGCTTATCATGATGTCATCAAAGATTTATAACCCGCATGTTTAGAGAAATTCGAATTACATGATCAATCCAGCTCAGTTGTCAAATTTCATTTCCATCTAGAGTGCTATTAAAATGGTTGCAATTCTACCCCATATGTTGAAGATGTTCCAAATCCTAAACTCTTAATCTTCTTTTTCTTTTTAAACTTATTTGCTTACGGTCAAGCACATGCTTTCAATTTTCTTCTTTTATTTTCTCTTATTGTTTTGTTCGGATGCAAGTGTTTGGTCTTGTATGATTGTCGCCCGAATTCCAAAGGATTCATCCTCGGTCTCTCGCCTGAAAGGGATGTCACTTTCGTCAATATTCGATATATAGTGACATAGTTGTGCTGCGGTGTTCATTTACCAGGCTCTGATGCTACCATGGGGAACTCCAGGAATAATATGAAGAGAGCATCGGCGTATCAAATTCGGATGATGATTTTAAAGCAAATGGATGGTGGGTATCCTTTGGAAACTTATAACTTTTTAGCCAGTATGCTGTAGCCCACCAATTAAGTGTTGGTTGGAGATTGTATCCAGATTTTGCCTATTTTTCTTGGATAGGCTCGTTCCATTATGCTACCATATATCAAATATTATATTATTACATTAAGATAAATCCTAATTTAAACTTTGAATGATCTTTAATTTGATTCCATTCAATCTCATCTGAATAAATATATATTGAAAATACCAACCAAAATAACCAAACGGTTCGGTTTGGCTAATCCAACTATAGATATTCTTTATGAACTTTAACTAGGATTTTGATGCATTCAAATTTTCCATTCCAAAACATTTCACGAATTTAATTGTTATAAAAAAAAGTACTTTAAGCCTCCTTTTGGAAAGAAATAGATGGGAGGAAAGAAAATTGGAAAGAAAAATAGATATTTTCTTTCCTTCTTTATTTTTCTTTTTCTATTTGGAAGGAAGTAAAAAAAATAGAAGCGAATTGAATTAAAAAATAAATAAATAAAATGAGATTATAATTCTTTTTATAAGATGACCAATTTACCCATAAAGTTATTTCTAATTTACCTTATCTATTTTTTGGTAGATCCGTATCACCTTCTTTTCTTGTCAATTTAATACTTAGTTTCTTACTATTTCCTCCTCTTTTTTCTCAATTCAAAGGAAAATTATATCCAAAATTACAATCAATGAAACAAAGGAAAATTATAGCTTTCACAACTGTTATTAATGAATTTATAATTCTACATGATGAATTTGGATCATATAAAATTTTTTTTAATGATGATTATAGACAATTTCTTAATATTGAAAGGCCTTGAAAAAGCACTTACTACTTGTAGCCATGGCTGAACCTTTAGTCTAAGCAAAAGCTTGGTATGACATCCTGCCCTACTTTCACTTTTGTTTCTTTTAATGACTATTTGATTTCTAATGGTGGCAAAGCTCAAGCACACATGCCCTACGACTAACCAAAAATTACAAATAAGTTGCACTCTTTTGAGCATCCGACATCATTTGTTGACCTTGGTAAAGGAAGCATATCAGATTCTCACAGTGCCCACAAATCAGCAATCTTATCCAAGAGAACTTTTTCATTAATATTTATCAGAAACATGAAAATGGAGGTCCATCACCCTCGAGAAGTTTATTCCTTTCAAAATCTTCTAACATGAAAAAGTCCAGAAACATAATATTACTCAGCAAGAATTCTTATGAACATAACTAAAATCAGTATGGATGTGGTGGTGGGTATATTCCAGAAGAAGATGGCGGTCGAGGGTATAGACCTGATAGTCCTGTAAGAATACCATTGTGACAATTACACAATCAAAATCTAATTTTGTCAGCAAAAAATCTGATAAACACAAGATCTCTATCCCCATTAATCATTTTGAATTTTCATGCGAACAATTGTATCCCAAGCCGATATCTGAGTAGGAGGGGGTATGTTTGCGGAGGGTGACCGCAGGCGGACATGCCTGAGGAGGATAACCAGCTGGCGGTGCGGTAACATATGGACATGGCGGACATGTTGCAGGAGTTGGAGGGCAACCCATGTAAGGGGATGGAACAGAGTCGGTTGTTGAGGCAGGAAACTGATTATATGGCAGAACTTGGCTCATTGCAGTTGGTGATGCCGAAATGTAAGTCGAACTTCTCCTGAATGTCTGCGTTGAAAGAAATGTATCAGAAATAAATATTTTGTTTTATGCTTGAATCTTGATTAACGTGCCAGTTTTACTACGCAGTGTCCAGCAGGCATCATCATAACCTTCTGAAAGGACTTTTTGGAGTTGAACTCTACATCGATCAATCAAGACCAGAAATCAGCAAAGCCACCACTGAATTAAATCCATGCAAAAAAGGGAAAAGGGAAGTTGAAACACAGGATTAGGAAATAAATCACCTTCCAGTACCAATATGCTCATCAGCAGTAAGAGTTCGACTGTTCCACACAGAAACGTTCAGTTCCTGTAGGCCTGCAATGAGCATGAAAATGAACTTTTCTTGAAAGTAGGGTTCCTTCCTCCATCTGTTGCACTTGGTTTCCGTAAGTTCAAACACTGCGTACATGCAAAACAAAAATAAAAACGCAAAGGGTCCATTCATATGCTCCTGTGCAAGTTTTGGTTCTGTACCTGGCGCCACCATATTCAAGATTGACATATGGGTTTTGTCTTGACAACCATTCCTTGTCATCCAGATTGTAACAACTGATAACTGCAATAACTCAAAGTTGATATCACCAATGACTGAAAATTTATCAAGTTAATACGAATTAAAACTTCATAATCAATCACATACCAGTGATCTCAAGAGGGAAGCCTTGGATTCCGGAGATCGACATGGAAGACAATATCCAATATGTGTAAGATTTGGATGCCGAAACTATGCTTAAGCAGTGGATGAAATGAAATTGCAGGGGGAATTTCAATGCTTAAATAATGATGGAAGTAGGTGACTAATCATCATCTCCGGCTTACAAAGGAGTTGGAAAGGATTTTCTAGTCATTGTTTTCTACCACCTTAGTCAAAGGAACGATTAATTGTAAATGATTGATTCTCAACTTGCTTAGCATTCAACAATCAGTAATCCAAAAAAAAACCCTGTTTAAGGTTTGATAATGTCGTGATTAACAAAGGGTTAGCTAGAATGATTATGGTTCTATGTGCTTACAGCGTTGACAAATGAACGTGCTGAAGTTAAGCTCAGTTCAAACCGTAAAAAGCAAAGTCTAAGGTTAAGCTCAGTTCAAACCCTGCCAAGTATCATGGAATTTCTGGGACTCCTCGTATAAGTCAAATCTTTAGCAATTTCTATTACGCAAGTATTAGCAAATCATTAGAAGAAATGGTTAGAGGTTTTATCTGGAAGTTATAGGTTCGATTGTTCAAAATAAATACAAAAGAATCAATCATTCATATAAACCTTTAATTAATATTCAGATAAGTTTGATAATGAGATTGTTGTCCAATCCAGAATCTTAAGGTATTTCCCAACTTGTGGTGGGCGGTGATGCACAATATCAGATTTGCGTGCTGATGATGGTGTGCGCTGTGTTGCCAATTAGGCCGCTGGGTCCGTGGTGTCTTCATCATATCGGCAATTATTGGGTGACATGTCTCTCTGTTACATCAAGAATTGACACTACCCAATTCAAAGAGCAGCCCCACGACAATATCTTGTGGATTGAATATATATATATATTGATTACAATTATATAGATTCATATTATAATAATGAATTAAATTAATTAATATAATATAAATAAAAAATTATTAAAAATTAAAATTTATTATGTTCTCTCTATCATATATTTACTGACTTGATGTATATGTGAAAATATAAATCTTATTTATACATGATCTCACTAAATAGTTTTAAACTTTCAAATTTAACCTATTTTTATTAAAAAAGTTTATAGTGTTAAAGACGTAGCAAACTCAACACGAGTATAATTGTCCATTGAAGGCAAAGTCATGGAGTTGCCTGATCTTATCTGCAACATATGGATAGAGCAGGCAGATCAAAGTATTATTCCTTGGTCAAATACAACATTACAAATCAGAGCTTATTTACAATATAACCATCAATGTATACAGACACCAGGAAGGTGATCAGTAGCAACTGATATGATACCTTACCCTGTCCGAATCTCCTAGGCCTGTCATTTTTAGCTCAGGCACTACTTTTCTCGCCCTCGTGCCCATAAGCCCGATGGGGCTTGGCAGGAATACGCTTCATTGCCTTCACTCCAAATGGGTTGTCCTTTCCCTGTTCCACAAGTTCAAATCAACATCATATAAATTGAAACGCGAGAAGAATTAGAGATATTGATATATATGTGGCCAAATCCTAGTATTTCACTTACTATGACACAGGTTCCTTGTTTGATATTGCAGACAGGATAGTCGTGCGGACAACAAGATTCATTGTCATCACAGCAGGTAGCCCCCTCAAGTGGGCAGCATCCCCATGAAAGGCAGAATGTATCAATCTCAAAGACGCAGCAACAAGTGGTGCTCGGCGGGCAGCTATTATAATGATCACAAGTCACCGGAGGCTTAATGGGAGATGGAGGAGAAGGGCCGGGGTTGGGGGGATTAGGGCCTTTCTTGATAGGGTAAGAGGCCAACATTGCGATCCCGCATTTTCCTGTAGGACTGTCAATATTTCTCTCCATCCTGATATAACCATCTTCTCCTCAGCCTTTACCCCATGTATTCTTGATGATCCAGTAATCTTTACCATTTTCAGTTCCATAACCCACAGCATTGACGCCATGGTCCAGTGCTGTCCCACATGTTCCATTAAAAATACCCTGAAAGCATAACCAAGTTCAGCCTTAATTAAAAGTTTATCCATGGCGCAGTTGAGATGACACAAACATAAGGCGATCAGAAGAAAATTCTTACAGATTCGTAAAACTGGAAAGCAGGGCCACCAGCTTCAATTGCGACACTCACTGGCTGAGATACAACCGCCTTTTGCAATGCCTTCTCATTGTTTTCAGGAACATTCTCATAATCACTAATGGTAACAACCTTGGCTTCATTTTTCTGCAAAACCCAACAAAAGACCAAAGGATTAAAAGCCTATATATATATATTTTTTTGCAAAAGCTTGAGGACAAGAAAGATGACCAACCCTGTAAGAATCACATTTGCTATCGCGAGCAAGGTAAGGATAATCTTTTTCAGTGTCGATTCCACCATTACTGATGATGAACTCAAATGCATAATCCATAAGGCCTCCATGGCATCCTTGGTTATAAGATCTATCACAATCCACTAGCTCCTGCTCGGATAGAGAAATCAGGTCACCGGTCACGATCTTGTTGATCCCTTCCACAGAAACAATTGTTGAGAAGGCCCAGCAACTCCCTTTAACATCATATCAAAGATTAGCAACTATAGTCATTTTCTTAATCTTGTTTGTATAACATGAGTAACATTATATGAAGCAAGCAAAAAAACAAATTTAACTTTATGCTGAATTATTATTTATTCGTTTCATTATTTGAT
This sequence comes from Dalechampia spathulata, assembly GCA_948192965.1. NCBI lineage: Eukaryota > Viridiplantae > Streptophyta > Magnoliopsida > Malpighiales > Euphorbiaceae > Dalechampia > Dalechampia spathulata. The sequence continues at coordinate 19,972 of CANYBF010009360.1, read as the reverse complement.
CGGCAGCATATTATAATATTTTTATAATTATGTAAGAAAGGGAAATCCACGTATGCCAATATTGCAGAATAAGCAAATCAAGCATCACGCAACCATACAAGATTCATAAAAAATGGGAAACTTGTAATATTTCATGCCATGGAAAACTGACCACATCTGCCTTGATCTTTGACTTCAACAACGGCACCTTTTTTCCTCCAATCAACGAAATCCGGCAACGACTCTCCGGCACGTACCAAGTAACGATCCGAGAATTTAGACTGCCTGTTTCTTTTAATTCGTGTACTCAAGTACATAGACCGAAACTCCTGGTTCGTCAGATCAGCAAACTGGTTCAATCCAAGCTTGTAACTCAGGTTCTGCGAGTTACGTTCGTCGATAAACCTCAAGTTGTCTTTAAAAACCTGAAACCTTCTTTCTTTCTCTCCCAAACCGTTGTAGTTGTCGTGGGCCTTTCCGTACTTCACTAGCCATTCCTCGTATATAGCCGTAACCTCGTTGTCTGTTCTCCAGCTTGATTTAGTGCCGTGTGTTTGATCATACGACACGATCGACATGTCGAGAGCTGAAGATAAAGCGAAAGTTAAGAATAAGAGCATGAAAATGGATGATGGCGACAATGAACTGACAAGGCCCATCTTATTTGTTGTTACGGGGGAGTTGATCTGCAACGGGATTGATGTGGTAGAAGCAAGAAAGGGAAGTGGGTCAACGGAGAGCTTTATGAAGAAGGATGCGTATTTATTGATAAGGATGGCTACATTAATCAAAAGAGGGGATTTATTTTTGATATTTCGGGGGGAAAGGACAGGGCTTAGGGAGCTTCTCTTAATGGGGAAAAGTGAAGGATGATGAGACACTTAAAGAGGTAGCTTAGCTATGTCAATGAGATTGGTTAGAGAACGAAAGCCCTAAGTCTAGTTCCTATGAATTTTGGACCAGTACCCATTAATCTTGGGCCATTATTGATTTGAAATTTTAATTAATCAGAACATGTAAGAGATATCAACTTTACCTTTTATCTTTAATTATTTTTCTATTTTTTTATAAATTATAATTTAATTGTTTATTATATTTTAATTTTTTTTTATGAATCTTAAATTTTTTCTAACCATGATCAGCATGAATATTATAAATTTCTCATTATCATCATCATCATTACTATCATCATTTTACCATTATCATATCTTCTTCTTCTTTACCAATCTTTCTTCTTTCTTTTCTTTTTTCCTTTATATCTCTATTTTTTTTGTAGATAAAAGAATTTCATACACTCTTCTTCTTCTATATTTTTTTTTCTCTTTTGTCTTTAATGTATTGCATTGTTATTTTTAAAATTTTTTAAATATTTTTTATCTGAAATATTTATATTGTTTACAAATTATTTATTTTTCATTAATTTATGATATGATATATAAATTTATTTATTAATATATAAGATATGATAAATATGGTATATAACAGTAAATACATTTAACTATTATATATTTCATATGGTATATAAAAGTAAATATATTTATTTATTATATATTTCATATGATATATAATGATAAATACATATATTTATTAAAATTGTATATTACTAAAATTGAATGATAAATTATAGAAATAAACATAAAAAAAATTAAAAAGTGGTGGGGATAAGATTTCATGGAAGAAAGAGAAAAAGGAAATAAAATAATATAAGATAATTGAGTGAATGAAAATGGTGAAAGGACATTGCAGAAATAAAAAGGGTGGCGTGAGTTGTGTGTATTTCTGAATCAATCCGTCAAAGAAGAAAATATATTTATTCCATCACATGGGAAGAACCCAACAATGAATGACAGAAAATCCACCACAACGAGAATCATGTAGTTGGTTTTGAAATGGATCAACGGGTAATCCTCAAACCACAGAGGATAAAATAATCTCAAACATAGAGTATTATAAGATTCAACCCTTATTATTATATCAGGTCAGCCCACTCCTTTGTCCTTCTCTAACGCCAAACCTCTCCAGAATTCCAATCAAAATTAATCCTATCACATTTTATTTTTTAAAATAATGTTACACGATTTTTAAAAATAATTATTTTTTTAATAAAAAATCTGTATTAAATTTTTATGTAATTTATAGTGAATTTTTGTTAAATTTTTTGAAAACATTATTTTTATAAATGTTTTTGGGAAAAATGATATTTGTAGGAATTTTGTAAATAGTGATTCCGTTTGATTATCCCAATATACGGTGAGGTGAAGAACCAAGATTGAGTGTAGCCCAGGAGAGGAACTTTCCATGGGCCATTACCAATTTAATGCTCTTGGTTTTGTTGTTGGAGTCATTATTTCCAATTATATATGTAATTTTGACAGCAATCAATAAGGTTTTAAATTGTTGTTAAACTAGTATTTGAGTTGACTCTCCAAGTTGATGGGTAGCAGCAAGATCATCATTATATGTCCAGAATAGTTTTCCATTTCTACATGAATATTCAATTCAAAGCTTTAAAACTATATAATATGTAAAACTGACATAATAAAATAAAAATTTATTCAATTTGTAATGTTGACCTGTATATATATATATATATATATAAAGGATTAAACAAAAGTAGAAAGAACCTATCGGGGTTGACAAAAGTGGTGATAATGGGGATGGAGGCTGACTCCTTTCTCGAGTCGTTGGTGAATGATTGCGCCAAACCCATCATCTCTTGCTGCCCCCCATTCATTATTCTATTTAAAACCAACGAAAAACATTATAAATCATAAAATATGTATAGTTTATACTGAATTTAAGCTTTATTTATTTATTATTGGGTTGAAATCGGTGGAGATTCCCACTTCCCACAGTAACCAAATACCAAAAACAGAAGATGAGTTAAAGAGCAGAGCATCATCACCTTTTTCTTTATTTATTATTTATTATTTATTTTTCTCCATGCGGCCCTTTATTTAAATTAAAAATAAAATAAATAAAGGTAAAATATTGAATATTTTATTTTACTGCTTTGTGATGAAGACCGATGATTAGCCATATCCACTACCCAAGAGAAAGGTCAACTTATATTTAAATAGTATGAAAAATACGAATTATATACTCTCAACCTAAAGGTACCATACTCCACCATATCTTATTATATTCGATATGCCCACTTTCCTTACCCAACACCCCCCTCCCCTCTTTTTAAACACACATTAATAATAAAATCAACTTTGACTTTTAATGCATTTCCTTCGAATCCATGTCATTTGCCTTAATCCCGTTGCTATTATTTCTTTATTCAAAAATCATAATATTACATTATATTATTTTCTTTTTGTTTTCTTGGGGGTGGGTGGGGCCCAGTTTGTTTTGTTGTGGTTCAACGGTAAAAATAAGGAACATATTTTCAAAAAGTTTGAAAAAAACGAAAAATGAGTAGTTGATGAAGGAAGAAAGAACCCCATGTGAGTTGAGGGCTTCAGGCTTTGACGCAGCTTCTGGTGTTGGGTTAAAGAGAAACCCTAACGGGTCCCACCTCTTTAGCCCCTTTGTATGACTTTTTTCTATATATATTAAAAGCTGTTAAAGGTCAACTCTGCCTCTCTGTCACCAACCCATTTTTTTTGTTTTTCCTTCTATTTTATTATTTTTTTTACAGTCTCATGAAATCTAACGGCTAATCTCTCATCAATTCTCTTTTGACCTTATCTCCTATAGTTAACCTGGTCCCACTTATATGAAGAACGGTCAATATCCTGACTATTACTGCCACGTGTAATATTTCCATTTGTTGATAGGTTTGACGGCAAAGGAATACTACTAACGTAAAAGCAGACAGTTCAGTCACTCCATGGCTTCCATTGAGAGGGCATCAGTTTGACCCTAATCTCTCTCTGTTTCATTTTTTTTTTTTAATTTGTTTTTACTTATCATTGTCATCTTTTGCTTTTCCTTTTCTTCTATTATTTCTTTCTTGAATCTATTCTTTCTTTGTAATTGTCGGTCTTATATGTATTTTTATATATATATATATATATATATATATATATATATTCATGTACTCGTAGTTCTTGCTTGCTTTTCTCTGTTTGTGTGTGGGGATTAGACATCTTGTATTAGAAAGATGGCTGTGGAACTTATGATGGGGTATTCTGGCGATAGTTTCCCAGCTAAAATGCAAGAAAATGCCGTCAGAGAAGCAGCAACTGCTGGGATCCAAAGCGTGGAGGAAGTGATCAAATTACTCCAACAAAATCATCTTCAACAGCAACAACAATACTACCCTGAAACCTTCTCTTCATCTTCTAATTCTGATGATAATAATAATAATAATAATCCTCCGTCCTCAGATGATATCACGGCTGTTACAGATGCTGCTGTTAATAACTTCAAGAAAGTTATTTCTTTGTTGGGGAGAACCACAAGAACTGGACATGCTCGCTTCCGCAGAGCCCCTGTATCTGCTGCTTCTCCTTCTCAACAAGAACAACCAAAATCATCACCGCCATCACAAGTGCAAGATTCAGGGCCTTCTGTTAAAATTAATTCACAGCAGACAGAGCAAGTTTCTGCCTTTAAAGTATATCAGCCAACCCCGGTTCATCGCTTGCCTCCTCTGCCTACCAATCACTATCATCACCACTACCAGCAACAAAAGACTCATCTTTCAGCTACGCGTAATGGGTTTTCTGAGAGAAACATCGAAGCGCCTCCTTCTTCAATCAATTTCGCAAATTCGCCATCAATCTCTGCTGCCACTTCATTCATGTCGTCTTTGACAGGGGAAACTGATAGCTTGCAACGCTCTATGTCCTCCTCTGGATTTCAGTTTGCCCAACCTGTTTCTTCCGGTAAACCTCCTTTATCCTCAACTTCTTTCAAAAGGAAGTGTAATTCCATGGATGATGCTGCTCTTAAGTGCGGTTCCTCTTCTGGGCGATGCCATTGCTCCAAAAAAAGGTTTGTCACAAAAGATTTCAACTTTCACTTGTCCAATCTTAACTGGGTTTATTCTAAAACACTAAATTTTTTTTATCAAACAGGAAATCAAGGGTCAAGCGAGTGATTAGAGTCCCTGCGATTAGTAACAAGATGGCTGATATTCCTCCTGATGAGTATTCTTGGAGAAAATACGGTCAAAAACCCATTAAAGGCTCTCCTCATCCAAGGTTCGTTGAACTGTTTTTCCCCAGTTGATTACATCGATTATCAGAAGGATATTGACACACTAATTATTGGGCGGATTAATCAAATCTTAATTCGAGGCTTATATTTGATTTCCCATTTATTTCAGAGGATATTACAAGTGCAGTAGCATGAGAGGATGTCCTGCTCGCAAACATGTGGAAAGAGCTTTAGATGATCCCATGATGCTAATTGTAACTTACGAAGGTGATCACAATCATTCTCATTCCATCCCCGATACATCTGCCATTCGTGTTCTTGAATCATCTTAAAGAAAGTCAACTCATCAGGCGGCTGAGAAAAGAAAGAGGACAATTCCTACCCTAGTAGAATCACATCCGTTGATTAATGATAATAGTCGGTGATATAGTCAACGCAACAAGGGAAGGAGGGAGTGGGAGAGAGAGACCCAATAACAGCTTCAGGAAGAAGATAATGGCAGTCCTACATGTTTGTCATCTTTCTCAGTTTCTTTATTTTCCTCCATGAAGACATTGTCATGAATTGAAATAGAAAAATCGGAGGATCAAGAAATAGCATATATTTGTGGATTTGGTGGGGGGAATTGAATCATGCAAGTGGTGGGGTAGCTCTTTATATATATATATATATATATATATATTTTAAAAAAAAAAATTTTGATGCTTTTATACCCATATCTAAAATATGTTCAAATTATATATAAATGTATGTAAAGGAAGTTTCTATGGTGGTGGGTTCTTAGCAAAGTTTACCCACTAGAATTTGTTCCATTTTCCCACTCATATCTTGTTTATATTTAAAGCTTGAAAGTGAATAGGTTTAATTCATGGGGCAAATGCGAATCCAAGGTGGGTTTAAAGTGCCCACATCACATTAAAATTTTCAACCATATTTGTATAAAATTTAATACATAGTTCTATATTTACATTGGATCCATATAAATAAATAATAAAACATATTTAAATTCAAAATACCAATAATATTTATTAGACCAATATTTTTAAGTGATAATAAATGAGTGTACGACTTTTGAGAGCACATCTGTGACCCACCTATTTTTGGGAGTACAATGCAGAGTCAACGTGGTCGGTTGGGATTTACGAGTAGTTGTCTCCCCCTCCCCCACTTCTCTCTTTATTTTCTATTCCACCCCCCCGAATTTATGCTATTTTCTGAAATAAGCCACCAAATATTTTTTTTTTCTTAATTTGCTAGTATTTTAAAAATTCAATCGGTAATTGCATCACAGCTACTTGGGAATTAGTGTCCAGTCATAGTGAATGCTTGATCCAAAAATAATTGTATACAATTATTAATGTCGTGATTAATTTGACATAATTGGGCATCAAAATCATGGATAATTTTAATTATGATTCATCACTGCAATTGATATCATTTTTGATATATGATTTTTTTATTGTATTTCGAATCACTTTCATATAAAACGTTGTAAAATTGTAAAACATCATCTTGGAGGTATTTTAAAAATCTCATTATCCCACTTCCAAAAAATCCAAGTTCAAATCAACTTCCGAAAGTCTCATTAATTTATTTATTTATTCTTGGCAAGGTGTAATTATGTTCAATGCAAATGGCTGCTCCACTAATATGGTATGAACAAGAAATGAGAAATCATAGATGATAGTCAACTTTGATGGCGATCACATTGTTCTCATCATTATTTTCGTGATTGTTAATGCAGATTTCTCTTTGATGACGTTAATGTTAATTGGCTGGATTGGTTTTGGTCGGAGATGAGGAACGGCAATAAAGCTGGAAGTGAAATGGCTCTAAAAAGTAGGTAAAGAACTACCATGGATGATAATGGGCTTCTCCTGCTCCTGGCACTTGAGCTTGTTTGCCACCTCTTTATTCCTCACCACCTACAAAAGAATGCAGTCATGTCATTCGTTTCGTAAATTCAGTTCACTTACATCTTCTATAAGCATAATGTCCACGAGATTAGTAGTTTTGACCCTACTCATAATCCTCATTTCTGTCATTCCTGCCATTAGTAGCCGAGGAAAAATCGCAAGCAAAAGCTGTGACGATGAAGTGTGTTCGGAGTTATTAGTTCCTCTGCCAACAATCCCATCGCTTCCTCTCATAACAGACCTGTTGGTATTTCTTGACGCAAGGCTGGCCGCGGTCTACCCAATTATCCAAAAGTTCAAGTCCACCATCACGTCCGATCCTCTTGGGATCACTAAGACTTGGGTCGGCTCTGATATTTGTAGCTACAGAGGCTTTTTTTGTGATAATCCTCCTGATAATAAGTCTGCTGTAGCTGTTGCCTCTATAGATTTTAACGGGTTCCAGCTTTCTGCTCCTACGCTTGATGGTTTTCTTGATCAGCTTCCTGATATTGCGCTTTTTCATGCAAATTCTAACTCATTTGGTGGTACGTTTTCGCCAAATGTTGCAAAGCTTCCATATCTTTATGAGCTTGACATCAGTAATAACCGTTTTACAGGGCCATTTCCTACAGCAATTCTGGCCATGGAGAGCTTAACGTTCTTGGATATTAGGTTCAATTTCTTTTCTGGGTCAATACCACCTCAATTGTTTATGCAAGAACTCGATGCTCTCTTTCTCAACAATAACAATTTCATGACAAGTTTGCCTGATAAGATCGTAAACACTCATATTCTTTATCTCACTTTAGCTAACAACAAATTCGTTGGTCCAATACCAAGAGACATTTTCAAGGCCTTTTCTGCTTTAACTGAGGTTCTTCTCTTGAACAATCAGCTGACGGGTTGTCTACCTTATGAGATTGGCCTTCTAAAAAATGCCATAGTGTTTGACGTAGGCAATAACCAGTTGACGGGTCCTTTACCCTTATCTTTGGCTTGTTTAGAGAAAGTGGAACAGCTTAATTTCGCTGGCAATTTGTTGTTTGGTATGGTACCAGAAGTGGTCTGCAAGCTGGAAAATCTGGTTAACTTATCTCTGTCTGATAATTACTTTACGACATTGGGGCCATATTGCAGGATTTTAATTGCAACAGGGGTTCTTGATGTTAGAAACAACTGCATCCCTGATCTGCCCTCTCAAAGATCGGTAATGGAATGTGCAAATTTCTCCGCACAGCCAAAAATATGCCCAAACATGAGATCATACACTGCCATTCCATGCAAGGCTCCTCCAAGTTCTGCTTCTATGATTCCTGAAACGGCTCCTTCACCTTGACCACTCTGCCATTTACATCAGTTTGCTTGCAAAAAAAGCCATTATTTATTTCAGTAAGACAATTATGGAACGTAATCCTGCAATTATATTCTAATGATATTCCATATTCAAATTCATTTTGACAAGTTCAATCAAAGAATTTGCATATTAAAATACATAAATGATGGGACATGTAACTGGGGAGTCAATACGCATGCCTTAATATATCATGCAGTGGGGGCAGTGTGCCTCAACCCAATTCTGAATGTCGATCGGCCTCGATCCTTGAAGCTGAACTAACCCATATTTCTAGGTCAAAGACCGGTCCACTAATGCATGAGTATGACTTGTTATGCTCAGCCTTGTCACCAGCCACTTTCGTTGGTTAACCGAGAGCGGCTGGTGCGGAGTGCGAGTTGCTGTGCTTCACTAAGCATAAAGAAAAGGCAATTCAATTACACCTTTCCTGCACAACTTCTCTTTTCCTCAGTCGTAATAAGAATGTTTCATATACCAATATGCTTTTATTTATATGATGTTAATTATTGTATCAGCATGTACATCAAACAGAATCATCTATGATCAACTGAAAAATCATATTATACTCCATATTATGCTCATCTACACCAGACCTTTGTTATACATTTCTAATTACTTCCCTCAAACTGTTGCAATTGCCGGAATATACATAGGCAGAGGTCAACAACAGCGACTTCCAGCAGTGCAGACAGGGAAAGGGCATTTTTCAGCAAACGATATAATTAGGCTTTGTGCTTGCTATAATTCTAGATGGCCATTTTGTCAGGATGCAATTTGATAACCAGAGCAGGAAGGTCATTTCCAGTGCTGCAATTTCCGGATTCCCAGTTGATAATTTGCATTGGAGCGGGTTAACATATTAGAGAAGTCCGATCGCCTAGTTTATGGTATCTTTATGTGTATAATTCAACACCCATTACCTTCAACAAAAAAGCACAAAAACAAACCACTCTTTCGAGGAAAGACGAGTATTACCTCATAGGCTTGGTCTGGCATGGGATGGGTTCATACTTGTAGGTTAACGATGAACAGCCAGATTACCATATAACATTAGACAATGTGTGGTAGAACAAAACTACTGTTAGTACCAAATGTCTAGGGATCATTTAGTAAAAACCATTTTCATCATAACAGTGTTCAAGAATCATAAGACTTACCATGAATTGTATTAATTCGTCCATTTCCTGTGTTTCTTGATCCAAGTTGTATATTGTTTTTTGATTGTATAATTTAATTAATTAATTATTTTTATCATAATAATGAAGGCCCAAATCCATATCTTTCATGTATTCATACCATTAGAATGCCAAAAAGAATAATAATTGGAGAAAGGAGGGACCCTCATGATTGGGGCTTGGACTCCATAACTTTACCCGTAATGGAAGTAAGCATAGGAGGGTAATATGAAAAGCTTGCGTCCAGGATAACACTAGGGTAGTGATGCAAGCAATGTCAATTATTGATCAAATGAATTAATTTATAAAGATAAAATCGTTTGATTGATCTTATGGATTAAATTAATACCCATTTCCCTATGAAAAATAATTCATCACAATGGCATCTATTTGAACGTGTCATATGAACACAATGATTGAACATTTCTTGCAGCGGCAAGTGAGGTCGCAAGATGAGGAAGCCTCAATGATAGCGGGAAGTTCATGTGGCGAAGTCAGGGTCAGTTTCGAGGCCAATAGGATTAAGGAGCTTTAAGCGGTCAAGCCTGTTTCTAATAGATAAAGGGTGTGGCCAAGGTCAAATGGTTCATCGAACTTGACATGCGTGATCCATCCAATAGCTAAAAAGAAGGAGAAGCCGGCATGGATGAAAAGGACTGCCAATAACTGACAAAAATGTCGCAGATGACGATGTGAACGTCAGTCTCTGCCGCTACGATATTCCTGCTGCTGCCACCATAGACCCTGTCCATGATTTTGCTCTTCAAATTTTCTCATATATATATATATATATATATATTTACACAGACACTAATTTATTTAGACAAATATGTTATTCTTGTCCATTAATATATAAAATTATCCTAGTAGAATTGTCCTTGTATTCTGATTTAAATGTGATAGTAGCCTTAATATGATCATCATAAAAGATATATATATATAATACCACAATGCCTTACTTACAGGATGGAATGTCTTGTCCTTTCGCACACATATAACTAATTTAACCGTCACAAGTACGATCAACGGGAAGCCCTTTTGGAGTAAAGCATTTTTTTCCTTTAACGTTACTGAATCATAATATTATTCCCCATAATTAAAATATATTTAGATTACATGCATCAATATGATACAATTAAAAAAATTAACTTTTAATTTTTATTAATTTCATGGATTTAATTCAATAATATGATCCCCTGCCGACTGAATGTCCAAGTTGGCCGATCAGGCAATCTCCCACTTGGACACCACATAAGATTAACAATTAATAATTCTAAATCACCGTCTATAATTACTCCATTAATCTAAAATATTTTAAAATATACAGAATCTCTGGTAAAAAAAAAACAATTAATTAAGAGAATTTAGATGGTGATTAAAAATTATTAGAAGAAGATTTTGACACTAATTAATTAAGGTCTAAAGTAGCTGCTCTAATCCTCAATATTTGGTCAACAAGGACGGTGAGTTTTATATTGGGTTTAGTGTTGATCCCTTTAATAAAGGTATTAATACATAGGTGGATTAATAATCAAATTAATTAATAATGATAATAATAATAATAAAATGTGATGTAGGGTTCAAATAAAAACCCAATTAAAAGCACGATTATCGCACTAACAAATCATGAGCATTAAATCAAATGTGTGTGATCGAATAAACTGAGAAAGACACCGAATTAAAATTTAATTTTGGACGTCAAAATTAAATTTTTAGGAAAATTGGAGGACCCATGACGTCGTCCATCGTAAGTCAGTCTGATGCTACCAATCCGTCCATCCACCACCGACTCATTCCCTGCCACTGTCACCGTATCCATCCACTTGTTCACTTCCCAATTCCCATCATCGGTCTCCATTGTACACTTCATCATCTTTCCATATATAATCAATATATTTGAGTTTTCATATTAGGATTAGTAAGTACATTTTGCATAATCGCCACGAACCATGTCTGGGCTTGCATTAATCACGATATTGTGAAAAAGAGTAACAAAAAAATCCATGCATGGGTGAAAACAGAAAAGAAAGCTCACGAGTGATTGTCGTTATTATCCAAAAAAAAGTAAAATAAACGCAAAATTATTTGCGTTGAGAGGAAGAAAATGGAAAGCCAAACCCTGGGTCATGGGGTTAGGTTAATTGAATGGTCAGAAAAATATTTAGATATTAAAATCCCCTTTATCTTTAATTTATTTAATTTAAATTATTTGTTTTATACCCATTACTTCGACAAATTACTTTTTTAATTTGTCACTTTCGATTGGATTATCCTGTTTAGCCAGCCATACATACGGGTGTGTTGCGTGCTAGAGGCGTAACCATCCACGTCGGCAATCCCTTGTCCCCCGTGCTACGTGGAATTTTCTTAGTTTCCGTTTCCCTTCAAGCCTCCGGTACGGCCAAGATTGCAAGATTTTATATCATATTTATATATAACACCAGCAAGTAATGTCTTTCATATACATACATACATATGTATGTATGTATGTATAAAAATTCCCATTTGATTTTCTTGGCGGGGTTTGCATGGTGACAAGAAAATAATACAGAGGCTATATATATGTGTATAGATGATATAGGAAGTGATGGGGTATGTCGGCCAGAAGCGGATGTATCTTAAAGGAAGATCAACGTGGCGGCAGTATCTGAGGACAAACTAGCAGCCAAGTAGGAAACTCTTGAATCTTATTCCTACCTCTTCCTCCATTTTCTTTCTTTTTTATCTCTTAGAATATTATATAAACAATCCGCAGCTTAAAGGGCACCGTTTTAGCTTTTTAAGCTTCAGATAACAACAAGGCAGACAGAATCTTGCACCCTTTTTCTCTTTTTCTACTTAATTTTAACCTTTATCAGTAATTCAGGATTTGAATTCACTGAGAAATCATGGAGGAATCATCAGGAGAGTGTTGTTCAAGTTCAAGTTCAGCATCTCCAACCACTAAAACCACTGCATCAGATCAGAAACGTAAGCAAAGGCAACAACAGGAGAAGCCATATAGAGGAATAAGGATGAGAAAGTGGGGGAAGTGGGTTGCTGAGATTAGAGAACCTAACAAGCGTTCCAGAATTTGGCTTGGTTCATACTCCACTCCTATAGCCGCCGCTCGTGCTTACGACACCGCTGTTTTTTACCTTAGAGGACCATCTGCTAGGCTTAATTTTCCTGATTTGATTTACCAAGATGATGACCTACGTGATATGTCCGCCGCTTCTATACGCAAGAAAGCTACTGAAGTCGGTGCTCAAGTTGATGCTCTTGAACAAACCACTGCCCTCCATCATCACTCCTCTGAAAAGAAACTACTTTCTGAGAAACCTGACTTGAATCAGTATCCAAACCCTGAAAATTCAGATGATCAATAGATTATTTACATATCTCTTTCTCTATATATATTGATTTAGTTAGTTAAAGAGTTTTGGTTTCTGTAATCTATTTTCGGTTGTAATAGTCGCCTCTATATCTGTGTGCCTGAAAGAAGTTCATCAGACGCACAAAATCAACTGGAGGAAAGCGTGAGAAAACAGATTCAAGATAAGGATTCTGTTAGATTAAAGAAGAGCAAATAAAGATATGGGCTCTTCTTAATCTCTCATCAGTTTGTAACATTAAATAGAAGGAAATTAGCTAAGAGAGGGTGCGATATAGTTATATTTTTTTCAGTTTAGTTAGTTAAAACTATATAAGTGAAAATTAGTTCCATGTTGTCTTTTAGTAATAACAATTGTTGTTCGTGTTCTTGAGTTTCTTTAAGTACGGTTTTCCGGCAATATGGGAATCAAGAAATCCACCGGCAAGAAATTAAGATCAAGAAACAAACCATAATGACCTACCGAGAGTTGGATTTTTCTCATTTTAGCTTGATGCCTTTTCCACTATACATGTCCATTGGATCCACCTAAATTATTGGTTGAAGTGATTTAAAACTATTTTTACAATTCGTAGTGACCGTATGAATATCTTAAAAACTAAAACACTGTTTGATCGTCTCCGGCTTCGTCTTTCATGCATGGAATTTGATAAATAAGTAGCAGTGCAGTTGAGGAAGATAGACGAAGTAGGAGATGATGAGGAGAAGAAGATAAGGAAGAGAAAAGAGATGATCAGATGGGGGATAGAACACCCACCAAGACAAGAGAAGCGGCAACTTGTGACGTGCCAGTGGACACCACAGAGAACACAAGAGAGAAAAAAAATGAAACGAAATGAAATATAAGATGGCAGAGTGGTCCTCAGTCGGGGAGGTTGTCATCTTCATGAGATGGTGGGAAGCTTACGAAAGGCCGTTTGGTGAAAGTTGATAGGTGATGAAAGGTGGGCGGTGGGCGACATTTTTCGCTTTTATTTTCCTATTTTTCTTTTTAAACTACAATCTTTTAATAAGGTTTGTTACCAATTAATCAGACCCTTTAACTGCTCTCATTTATTTAAATGATCTTCGTCAATACTCTATGAACACAACGTAGAAAACTGTTACTGGTATACAATTACATTTATCAAACTCGACGGATCCCAGCCTCCAAGTCTCGATGAAATCATATCTGCTAGCAACTATTTAAATACTCGGAGCGGCTTTAGCTTTACGTGTAATCCGCATGGGGCCATTTTCCCAGACTTTTCTTATTTTAATCCTTTTATTTGTTTATGTTTGGACGGTTGCTTATAAATTGTTTCCGTGCAACCAAATTCTGCAGCTGCTAATAACTCTTCTCCAATCAAATTGCTTTTCTTTTGAGAATATCATCGACCAAGCTGTGATCTCATGCATGATTGTTTCTTACTACTTTGATATCATTATTCTTAATAGGGTATTTATACATCGATATTTTCTTTTCATCTCTCTTTTATTTTACTAGTAATTTATCTCGTTCGTTTATTTTTAAATACTAACTGCACCCATTTCACGTTAGATAATTCTAAGGAGACCCTTTGGAAATCCATTAAAAATTAGAGAGTGGGAATATGGTAAGGTAAAGCTGTGATGGAGACAGGGTTGGAATTATAAGGAAAAGGATGATTGGAGAATTAAGGATGGGTTGCCTTATCTCAGGTTTTGTGAAGTCTGATTTAAGCAAGAGGGTTGATTAATACATAATGAAGATTGATGAATGGACACCAAAATTTGTGGTGATATGATCCAAATTAATATCTCTTAATCAACACCCATCCAGCTTTAGCCACTTACTTGTACAAGGTGCTTTCCATCTCCTTCGCATATAAAATTATTTATCTATTTTTCTTTCTTTTATTCTAAATCACATGTTTAAACACACAAGATAACACTTGTACCTCAATTATCCAAATCAATCATTAATTTTCCTTCCGCTTACAATAAATAAATCAATTAATAAATTATTTACCGGTTTTTTTTTATATAGATTTGTCTGTCTGTCTCTTTGTTTATAAATTTAATTTAAGAAAATGACTTCTCATGAGCATATAGAAAAGAATTTTCGAATCTGATTTCCATTAAATGATGCTGCCATTCTCACATCACTTTTGTATTTTTTCTTTTTCTTTTTTGTTATTGTTTTTTATATTACTTTTGTACTCTTAATCATAACATAATAAATTATCAATTATTAATTATTTGTTGATATCGTACAATTATGTTTCTTAGTGTAATCAGGTTGTTAGGGCCAACTAGCTATGATGTGAATTCCAGGCATCTTTCCATGCTCCAGACAACCAAAATTCCAGGCATCAGCGGCAGGTAGTGCATCTCCTCCTCCAAGGAAACCTCCAAATATGTCTTAATCTTCCTCCAAGCTTGTACTTAATTCCATGACCTTTTCTTTTATCAAAATCGTATCAGGTAAGATGTCTAGCAAATTCAATAAATATATAACTACCTTCACGTGAAAATCTTTCATCCGAATCTTATCAAAGAAATCATTCATCAACTGCCCCCGGTCACAGAGGGTTTGAATGAAATCTTGTATGGACAAAGTAACACTCTCATTGTAAAACAATTCCTGGAAATTCATGGGTCTGCTGAGATTTAAATCATGATAAAGATAAATGAATAAAATTCTAATAGACTGTTGTGATATTCATGCTAAGACATGAGTTATTTTATCTTACGTACAGAAATGAATGTTACAGCAGGGGAAGTTGCTGATGAAGCTGTGGGCGAGTTCATATTAAAATTATGAATTATGAAAACTTTGCATTTCACACTATAAATATGAATGATGGAAGTTGGAAGGCTTATAATAATGACGAATTCTGATTAATGCTGATGATAGCAACGATACAATTGAAAATCAACATCAAATGGTAGCCCCATACGGGAGGCGATCGGTGGCACTGGCATACTTATAATTGTGATACACTGTCATAAATACTTCAAAGCTAGAGACAAAAATAAAACCAAAAAGATAAGATGCGGGAAATGATACTAGCTAGACTGTTGCGTTGCCATGACTGATGAGCGGTGTCGTTTTCTAGTAGCATTAATCAGTCTCTTTAATAGGTGTCTTGCTTCCTCCGGCGATTCCGACAATTGCTGACCAAAATTAACCAACCAAATTATGATGAAATTAAATAATAAATAAATTTCATAAATGTATGCAGTGTGAAATCTGAAATTAATCAATATAAGAAAGTGATTGTTGGGTTAAAAAAAATACCAAGTAAAAATGATGTATATATAAAATATATAATTGAAAATAAGATTTTAAGATCGTGAAGATCGAGGTTATATAATTAATAATAATTTAAAAGATTTAATAATTATTATATATATTGTATTTATGTTTTAGATATTTATTTTATAAAAAAGTTAAAATTAAATATATTTAATTTAAAATAATTCTAAAACGGAAAGCAAAATGAACGTTAATAGTAAACAAAAACACATACCCGCACGGGTGTAGCCCAGTTGGTACTCGGATGGGTGTTGGAAACCAAGAATCCACGGTTCGAGTCTTGGCAGCCGTAGTATGGGAGTTACACCCTCTGGGTGGGCTCCTTGTGGGCACCAAGACCCCGGATCCCCATCTAGAAAGCCGCTAAATACCATAATTAACCTCCTTCATAAACTATCGGGTCAGGATGTGAGGGACCTTGGGTTGAGGGTATCACCTGTTTTGGAAACCAAAAACACATGAGGAGTTCAGAGGTGAAAAAGAAGCAGCAGAAATGGTAAAGCAGAGCTACCAACATGTCAGCAAGATTATGGAAACAGCATTAATTTGGTTGCATCAGAAAAGATATTGAAAACTGCAAGTCGTAGAAAGTGGATTTAATTGAATGATTCCAATTTCCAATAAGCAAATGGACAGGACACAATGATGTGGGGAAAATTGACAGCCCAAGCCCACAACTCTGCCTTTCCTCTCTCTTCTTTTCTTCTATTTCCAAATTTCTTAGATCTTTAGTGGTTCTGGAAATTTCATGTCATCAGCTGTATTTCTTTTAACAGTGAATATTATTAATTAGCATATCCAGAATATAATTTACAAATTTCCTTTTTTAAATATTTTTACATTGGATAATTATTTATTGTAATTTGATTATATTTTTTATGATTATAAGATTTCAAAGGGTTTTCAATTTCCTCAAACTAATCATTCACATTCAATCTTCAATTATTATTGGAGTCATTAAATGTCTTTTTTCACAATTTGTATTAAATTAACAGTAATAAATTATTAAAATTAGTTAGAATAAATGAAAATATAGACTATAAATAGATTAGAAAATAAAATAGTAGTTATATGTATTAATATGGCTTCAATTCATTAAATTATTTTAATTAATAATTCAATTAACCAATATCAAAATAAATTATCTAAATGAATTTATGTAATAGCTGATTAATTTAAAAAATTAAATAGAACTATGCAAGTCATCATGTTTAAATTATAATAAATAATAATCATATTAAATTAAATTAAATTAAATTACATTACTCGAGGATCCTGAAACTGTGGTGGTATTGTTTTCCCTCACCAATGGGCCTGGGTTTTCGAACATTTTGTTGTTTATTTTCAAAGATATCATCATTACTATTATTTATTGATTAATTAATGATCATATCAGATGTCTTTCACAGACTAATTCAAAAATTCCAAACTCTAAACCCAATCCAAGTCTTGCGTATCAGTGTTGGTATCATCATTAGCTATTGAATATGTTATTTGGACATATATATGTAGAAAAAGATTGCTGCTCCACCCATTAGTAATGGCCTCACCACACTTTTCAACTTTGTTTTCTCCATCAAAACTTCACGGAAAGGAAAACCCATTTTCATGTTATGGTGGATTGTGACCTAAAGTTACTGGATTTGTTGTTTATTTGGCGGGAAACTGATTATCGGAACCCTAATGGTATCATAAATAGATTCACTTGAGATCAAAACATCATGAGCTGAAGTGGGTTACCAAGAACTTTGGCTGTAAGTTGAAGTGGTATCATGACAAGTACTGGACTTGCACTAGCCACGTCACGTGCAGACATTTCGTAGGTTTTCTTTTTTCTCTTTAATGATTCTGTTGCAAACTGGCATGTTCATCTTGGTTTTATTCTCTAGTGTTCAAAACAATCATGGTTTGCATAATTTCGGTTCTTCTGTTTGACCGTAAATGTCTTTTCTGTGTTTTTTTTTTTATTTTTATTTTTTGATCCATCAGTTGGGCAAGTGAGAGCTTGGATTGCCTTTTAGCTTCTGTTGAGCACACAAGTTGCAAGATGTCTGGAATCGGCTCTTGTTCTTTCCAATTTAAGCTATCATTTTTGTGTGTGTTAGTCATTTAAGCATTGGACTAAATATGCAATTTTACAAATGCACAACGTAGAAAGAATATAAATTAATAGATTAACTAATCAAAATAATTTAAGTTGTTTTTTTTTAAAAAATGAATTCATTAAGTTTAGATGTCTGTTATGCTTTCATGGTTAGATTCAAATAAATAGTTTAATACACGAATATAAACAGTTAAGTAAAATAAATTTATAATTGAGTGAGCTTAAATCAAAATTTTTAAATTTTTTTACGTATCACAAGCTTAAATAAGCTTAATCAAACCTCAAACGAACATAATAAATATAAATTATTCAACCAATTGTTTACTTTTTTATTAAAAAATTAAAAAATATTTTCATGAATATTTGTAATTCTATATTAATAATTAAATTAAAAATATTTTTATACATTCATATGATTATAAATTTATAAATTATATATCTAAATTAAATTATTTTTATAGAAATTAATGAGCTATCACACAAGATTTTTATTAAACCTTTTAACAAGCTTAAATAAGTTGTGAACAAGTTGATGATTGTTTAACTTAAATTTGTCCCCTTTATTAAATGAACTTTAATAAATAAGTTGAATGAGCTTTTATAGAATTAAACTTTGAATAACTCATAAACAATCTAACTTAATTAGGTTTTTAGTTTCACAATTAGATTAAAAAAAGGATTATATCTAATTATGATGTCTAACTATTATTAAAAAGAAACAATTATAAAAATATTAAGTGATAAATAAATTTAGACATAATTATCATAATATATTAAAAGAGGTAAAGAGGATAAGGGATAATACAAGTCTACTCTCCCCTTTAATTAATTTTATTAATTATATATATAATTAATTTTTATTAAAAAAATTCTATTTAAAGTCAAATATAAATACTAATTTTTACTTATCTAAATCTAAAAATTATTTAGTAATAATATTAATTTATAAAAATAAATATTTATCTAATGTTATATTAAATGTTAATATTTTTAAATTATAAAACTAATTTTTATCTAATTTTGTATAAAATAAAATAAATTACTATTTTAAATTTATAAAAATTAATTTTATTTTATTCTAATTATTTCATAATAAAAATTTTAATTTATAATACTTAATTTTTCTCTAAGAATTTAATTAAAATCAAATATACATATGAATTATTTTTATTATCTAATTATTTGATTTATTAAAATTAATTTTTATTATATAATGATTTGATTTGTTAAAATTAATTTTTATTATCTAGTTTATATGAAAAATAACATAAAAATGATTAGTTTCAAAAAAAAAATAGAATTTTATTTTATTTAATAATCTAAAAATAATAATTTTAATTTATAGTAACTAATTTTTATAATAAAATTATATATTACATATTATTATTTTTAAAATATGAGATATTTATTAAAGTTACAAAATATCTCACATCATTAACATATGATTTAATCTTTTCAAATTCAAACTATAAAAACTAAATAAAATAGATTGATTTAACATACTTTTCTAGCATTTTGAGAGAAATGAAATAAGTAAAATGATAATTTTATTATTTTCTTGAAATTTATTATACTTTATATTATATTATCTAATTTATATTTAAATAATTTTATTCAAAAATAAATATTATAAAATTTATTTGTATTTGTTAATTATTACTTATTTTATATTTCAAAAAATTTGATCTAAACAAATT
>CANYBF010009355.1:0-17554 GCA_948192965.1 Dalechampia spathulata | reverse complement strand
CAAAACATACCCTAAGCAACCTAAACAAACCCTAAACTGCACCTGAATGAACCGGGAATGCCCGCAAAGGCAAAGCAATGAAGAAATAGTCCGGCTCATCCCAATCAATCCGAGAGGCTCAAATTTAGGGTGCGACAGTATGTCATTTAAAACATCACATATTTAAAAACATAATAAGGTCTTTATTAGTTTTTATCTCTTACTATTTTATTTAGAACCAACAACCATTAATTAGTAATCCGGGAAGGTTGCGCTTTACCTTCCTTAGTAGGTCAGTATCCAAGGACCATTAAGCCTAATCTTGAGTATGCTCAACAAATTGGAACTTAATGTCAATATGTAGACAACTCTTATGTCAATCACATCTTTGTATGACTACTGAATCATTGGGTTATCAACTTTTCTTAATACTTATATTATCTTAAATAACATAATTCCCTAAACCAACCTATAAAACATTTTACCTTGGGTATGCTTATCAAATAAAATATTTTATTTAAATCTGACCTATTGTTTAAAACTTGGATATACCCCATGTTAAACAGACTTGAGTATGCTCAATAACTTGAATGACAAGAAGCTCTCTACCCTTATCTTAGAAAACGGAAGGCCTTAGATTTATATTCCTTTGAGCGATTTATTTCCTTTTATGTCATTTAAAACATTCAAGGTGGGTATATATAATTGGTGCACCATGCATGGTCTTAGCTCATGCATGCTATGGTATGCTCATGTAACTCATACATACATCATTATAACAATTTATAATATGATGATTATGGACCTTTAAGTCTAAGGTCAAATCTAGGTTATGCATGATTTTACAAACCCTAAAAATTTAAAATAAGACTATTCTATTACAAATTTAGTCTTAGAGTTTCCTCTTTTTATCACGCCTTGCTCATTTTACCTCCTTTTATAACTCCTTTACAACCTATGTAATTTAATTACAAATTTCAATAGTAGAAACCCTAAGTTACATTTAGAGGGAATAGATGAGAAGAGAAGTACATAATTTTTTTAAGAAAAGGCACAACTCGCAGGCCCTATTTACCAAAAATTATAAAATGATGTATATGCTCAATAACATTGGGCTAAGTCCATAATCACCATCATGCCATATAATCATCCATCCATACATTCAAAAATTCTTAAATAAATAATCTTCTCATAATATGATTTTTATTTTTTAATTTTAAAATTCAAACAAATTTTGCCTTTTAAAATAGTTATTGGGCTTGCATTTGAAAACATAAGGTTTTGCATGTTTTGAATTCTATTTGAATAAATTATTTATTAAATTAAATAATCATCTAAATAGTAATATTTTAATTATTTAATAATACTTTAAATATTAATATATCACTTAGAATTCAAAACAGAAGTCAAAACTAATAAGAATCCTTATCATGCTCAAACTGCTCCTTTTGAGAGTTTTAATTCAAATAAAATACTTATTAATCTTAGAAAGTAATAAAATTTATTTTTAAAACCTTTAATGTGTCTAAAACATTAAAGTACATGAATTAATGGAAAAATATGAGCAATTATATTAAAAAATCCAAATATACCACATATTGATTTTCTATACGCATATGAATCTGAATTCCATAAAATCACATCCAAATCAAATCATAATTTATTTAAAATGCTCCATCATCAAGTTAACACATTAAATAATTGATTAATTACATGTTAAACAATTAAACACACAATAATCAAGCAAGAACATTGAGAATAACATAAAAAATCCATTCGGCCTTATCAATAAAAGCATGAGCAACATATAAATTTTTATCTCTTAAAATTTCCATATATATATGTTCAGATTATTTTAGAGAAACTAAGTTAATTCAATGAAGAATAAGTGATTGAAATTTCAAATCCAAATTCAAACAATAAATTCTTCAAAATTGAAAGTTCCACAAGCTACAATGATAGTCAAAAACCAAAACCTTATGCATTCTATGCATAGATTACAACACCAAAATGCTCTGATACCACTGTTGGTTTATGAAAATGTGTTTGGCAGTGGAAGATATAATTTAAAACTTTTAAAAACACATTTTTCATCAGGTCTAGCAATTCCATTCATAGAACACATTAATTATGGAGAAGATTATCAAAGAAGAGATTAAAAAACTCACTTTTAAGTAGATCTCCTTGTTTCTTGTCCTTCTGAAAAGTTACAACAAACTTTTCAATCTCCAAGGTAGAGGATCTCTAAAGCATCCATACAAGCAATGGAATGATTAGTAATTAATATTATTATTTTTTCTTAGAGACTAGTAAAACAAAATAGAAAAGGAATGGATGAAGAATAAGAAATAAATTTGGTTCTTCTTCTTGATATTCTTTCAAAAGTCAAATAGTTTTCTTTGTTCTTATGCTTCGAATGCCTTGGAATCAGACAAAGGAAGGAGGTAGACAAAATATACTTCTTCTATAACCCTAAAATTTATGTCAAACAACTTATAAAAACCTAATTAGATTTTAGGTTACTCAAGTCATATGCATGTGCATGTCACATGCTTCAAGCATGTGACTTGCATGTGCATGACTTAAAATCCTTCCAGAAGCACATGAAAATCATTTACACTTCCTTTTAATTCATCACACATGAATAAGTCATATGAGAATCACATATTGACTATTAATTAATTTAATTCTGTTTAAATCCACATATCCCATGCATGTAGAACATGCCATGTTAAATCACTTGTATCTTGCGTTCTACTCATCATATTTCAATGATCTTGGTATCAAATCAAAGCTCTTTTCATGATCTCTCAAATAAAAATGAAAAATAAAGGTTATCTCATAAATAAAAAATATTATTTTATCAACATCCATTCATTATTATCATTTCTTTTACTTTTAATATATGACCTTTTGGATTCTTGACATGTTGGCAACATATGCACATATTATTAAATTCAATTTAATAACATCATGTATAAATTGAGAGTAGTGTGTAGTCACACATCATGACTATCCAAATGTTAAGAGGTCATTAGTTTGATTACAACCCTTCCATATCAGATTCCATGCAATAAACTCCTTTCACCATCCACTATCTCATATAGGTTTGAATATGGATTAATGTCAACTCAATGCATAATCAAGTGTGTTAGATCATGCCTGAATTTGATGTTTCATGTACCATAATCTTTATTTCCAAAATTCCCTTATGAAACTCATTCATCAATAGGGCATTCTACTCTGGCCAGAGATTCCTGAATAAAGAATATTACATGAATCAATGAGATAAAACCTTTACAGTTAATTTGGGGTGGTGAATCCTTTATTAATCAATAAATACATTCAACTACTTCACACTATATCCAACCTCCAAGCTATGAATGCCTCCTAAGGAGGAATAAGACATATGAGTTAAAATATAGTGATCCATAATTAAGATAACCTTGTTATCTCAAGTCTTAAGGATACTTCCACTACTGATATGAGTGAGATATATTTCACAGACATAAATTGATCATCCATATGAAATCTCACTGGAAAGGTCTCCGATGTGTCAGTCCCAAAATGCTCATCTACATGTTCACTTTAGACAACTCTTATCATGATGAATGAGAATCATCCCATAAGGAAGTATAATGTGTGCTGATCTTAACTGCATTAATAATATCCATTCTTATTAATACATTGATCAAGGATAATTTAGATATTGAACATTTACATACAATAAGAATCTTATTTCATAAACTCTTTATGAATTTCTATATACTGTTCTGATATCTTGGAATATCACATCCTGCATTTAGGGGTTTATTGTACATTTATAAATTAATATGATGTTGTGTTTTCTATATTATTGTTGTGAAAATGATGTGAAATTATATTTATAGTGATATGTTTCTAATAAAAACTGAGTTTAAAGCTTAAATGAGGATATTGAGAATTTTACCGCAACCCCTAAAACTGATGTTAAACAACATTAAAGCTTGGATTTTGCATTATTTACAGTGAATTTGACTAAATGGTTTTGACGATTGTGCTTGTGTTAACTTAATTTAGGTATATGTCACTTTTGAAAATTTTGGATTAAATTTTTTTAGGACGTCAAAATTTGGTCTAGTTATTTAAGCGACTATTTGATGAGATATTAAGGAAATAAGATATGTAAGGTAATTATAATTATTGACAAAGTAAAGTTTACAATTAATATTATTTATTATAGTTACTTAGTTTAAAGATGATGATTAGTAATTAATTAAGATAAATTAGATTATGTTTTTAATTTAAAATAATAATAATAATAATAATAATAATAATAATAACAAACAATAACAAAACAAAATAAAATATATTGAGAAGTTATGTGTTAGGGGCGTGAGAATAGAATAAAGGAATTAGGAGAGTTAAAACAAAAATTGAAGGTTATGATTTAGGCTTAAGGATGGGTAATATGGTAATCTTGGCTTGAATTATTAGGTTGCCCTACATCTTTATTTTCTTCCAGCCGCCACTTCCCCCTCCCCAAATCCTTTCAATCCTTATCTCCATTACCGATCTTTCTTTCCACCACACACTTACCATCGTTTCTTTTCTTTCATTTTCTTATCTCTTTGGTTTTATTATCTTCTTTTCTTCTTTAAAACAATCAGCAGTTTCTTTATTTTTGTTCTAATTTGTTTCTGCCTTTCTAAACCACACGAGAGCTACATGATTTCAAGTTGCAACGTTCCAGTATTCTTTGTTATGGATGAAGCAAACGAGTTATTATTGAAACTTTAAGGATTTCCACCTTGTTCTTCCTCTTTTGGGTGATTTCTTTTAGGTTTCAATTAAGAGGTTGTTGCTGTCTTTAAGTCTGGCCGACTATTTTCTTTATTTCCATCTTTCTAAAAGGGAACCGAATCCTATTATTTTAAGTAAGTCAGATTCTTTTGTTGCTTTTATTATTCCTTAAAAAGCCAAAGCTTTTACAACCTCTAACCTTCATTGTTTTTGTTTTGTTAAGTTAGTCTCTTGAACTAAACATGTATATGTTTGTTTAGGAGGTTTGATATCATGGTGGGTGTTGGTGCGCATATGTGGCGTTAGTTCACAAGGAGGAAAACATCATCTGTTAGTTGATTGCCTTTGAGTTTTTTCTTAAGGTGAGACTTGTTAGTGTTAGATTCATTTATGTTTGCGCATTTGATAAGCTGAATTCTTCTTGGCCGAATGATGTTGCAGTTTTGGTTTATTCTTATGAAGGTTTGGATGGTTAGATGATTTTAAATTGTATAAATTATGGAAAGACATGTTGGTCTTCGCGTTGGGTGCTTGGTTGGTGTATTGTTTTCCTTGTTAGTTGAATTATAGTAAGTTTAATTTCATGAAGTTGTTAAGTTGAACATGGTTTGGTTTTGGCAGATGATTTTGATAACAAAAAGTATGGTAAAAATGACATGTTTAATGCATAAAGAGTGATATGATTTTATTAGTCAAATCGTATGTTTAAGCAAGGTAAAGAGCTAAATATAATATGGTCTTGTTAAGGGTGAATTAATTATTAAGAGGTTAAAATTAATTAATTAATTAAAGTCAATTGGAAGTTGGTTAAGAAAAGATGTAGACAGAAACAAAATGAGATGTTTTGAGTTTGAATTTTTATACGGTTTTGTTTTTAAAACAAATTTAAAGTTTATATTTTAAACAAACTATTTAATAAACAGATCATATATTAAAATTGTTGTTTCTGGTATTGTTTAAACAAAGGATATATATATAGATAATTTGAATAATAATTTCTTTAATATAATAAAACATGACTTAAGATTGAAAAACAACATAAATAAGAAATTATATATATATATATATATATATATATATATATATAATTATAAGAAAAGGACTTTGTTTTTGATTTAAAGAAATTTTGGTTATTAAATTAGATAGAAGAAGTCATAATATTAAAATATAGATCTGCAGGGTTTAAAAATAATAAAATAAATAGATATAAATATTAGCTTTATAAGACATAGAATGAAATGAGAGTTAAAGGTTGTATATCGGTCAATAATTAAAAATTTAAAACATTTATGTTATTTTGGACATTTTTGATTTTGATATTTCAAATATTATTAATATATATATAAAGTATAAGGCTAACAGATTATCTATTTAACTAAATTTGTTTACGATACGGTTATGTTAATATATTTTGTTTAGATTAAGGGTTTAAGAAATTATAGAAAATGATCAATTGAATTTGAAATTTATTATTATAACATTTTATAATAATTGATATTTAAGGTTGTATTTTGGATTATGTAAAGAAATCTTTTATAATATTAAAGATCAATAATTTTATTCAAGTTAAATTATAACCAAAGCATAAGATATTTTGGAGATAATAATAGTTGGTAAGGAAAAATTTATATAGTAGATCAAATTAATAGTAACAATGATAAATAAATAATGGAAATAAATAATCTAAGGTTACAATCACATAAAATGTTATTACTAAATTTTTACAATAAATAAATCTTATAATGAGATATAGGTTTTCGTTATAAAAATTAAAATAAAACAGTTTTGTGTTATTTTATGCTTATTTAACTTTCATGATTTTAAGTAGAATTACATATTGTTTTTAGCATAATAATGTTTTTGAAATACAAATTTATTTATTAATGAGTAGAGAGGATAATAAGAATGTTAAAAGTGAATTTATGGAGGTAACTATAGAATCAACTTTAGAAATTATATAATGCTTTATTTACGACATGTTTGGATGTACGTTAATAATTAGTAGTTAATTTATCTATATATATAAAAAAACAAAACAAAAATGGTTTGACATATATTTTTTTTTAATATGGATATTTTATAAAAAAAAATACAAATAAAGTATAACTTGAGGTGTTTCTATAAATTACAAAATTTGGTGATAATAATTTTAGAGTATTTATCAAAAATAAATATCTATTAAAATGAAGAAGTTATATTAGTAATTTTGGGATTAATTAAATAAAATGATTTATACATGTTATTGATTTAAGTTAGAAATATAAGTTATAATAATAACAAAATAATAACATAAAATTCTAATAAAAGATTAATATTGGTTGTGGAATAGGTAAATCAGTGGAAAATATTCACGAATCACCAAGGGATATTAACAAAGGAAAAGACGTACCAGATTTGTGCTAGATTATATAAAGTCCTCGATCATTAAATGATGAAAGGGACAAAATTTGGGTAATGCAATAGCAGTATAATAATTTAATTTAATTATGCATTTTATATTTATCATGAACAAAAGCATTTACGATAAACATGACATGGCATGACATGGTAACATAAGGATAAAATATATATATGAAATGATATGAGAAAAAAATAAAATGATTTTGCTGGGCATATGATATGAATTCCTACGGGAATAAAAGAATATTTTATCTTGAGATAAATGAAATGAGATTGAATTTAAATGAGCTCATATGTGCCAAAAGAAAATAGAGAATAATGGAAGACCCAGTAAATGCACATCAATGAAAATGATAAATAAGGAATAAGATGGAGAATGCATAGCATAAATGCATTCTCATAAATGCATTATTCATAATTCATGTCATATGATAAACTATGATAGAAAATAATGCAACTTAAATAATAATTATATTTGAAAAATGATCATCGTCGTGCTAAATACTGTATATTTCTATGACATGTTATGAAGATCACATAAGTTTGTTATTTAGCATATTAGACATAATAATTTCTTAGCATCATCATTTTATGATATGTAAATGCTTGAAATTTTAATTAGCACCACTGAATTTATTCTCAGCGTTTGTCAATTGATAAACGTAGAATCAAGCAAGGTTGCAGAAACAAAACCTCAGTAAAGCGACTGGACATATCAACATTTTGTTGGTAATTGTTTTAAGTATTTTTACAGACTTCCATCATTATAAATTATCATGCAACTAGTTAAATGAAGAACTCTGACAGTCAATTAAGTCAGTTTGGCAAAATTAAGTAGATGTAAAATGATTAAAGTGTGTATGTTATAAATATGGTGTGTAATGTAAAATAATAAACGGTTTGAATGATTGTAAAATGCATCTTATTATATGGTAATATATATGTAAAAAAAATTTTATGGTCTATATGGGATCCTCTGTAGAATAATTATTAATTTTCTCTATTAGAAAATTAATAGTCATTCTACGGGAGCATGTTACGCAGTCGGAAGACGTGACATGGAATTCATTATCTAGTTAACAACCTTTCAAGTAAACTAAATAATGAATAATATCTTTTATTGATAAATCGTTCAATATTAAATTACAATAAAACATGATGCTCTAGAGCATACACTAATAGTTTATTGACCATGCTGCCAAAGTGCAATTGTCATTTCTTGGTATCAATTGCCCCTAAGTGTTCATCTAGGAAGTTTGTTTTAAATGTTTTAGAATCATCCACAAGCTTAGATGTTAATAATTTGGCAATCGCTCTGCCTTTAATCACCTTCTTAGTGATGTATTGCATATCAAACTCTGATAATAGAATTAGCTACCTGGAAAGATTCCCCATCAGTGAAAGGGCTTCATACAAGTACTTCATGGGAATGATCTTAGAGATGGCATAAACTTGGTATAACTGGAAGTAGTGTGTGACCTTTTTAGTGACCTAGACCAGAGCTATGCATAGCTTCTCGACAGTGTTGTACTTACACTCTATTAATGATAGCTTCTTACTCAGATAGTAGACTAAATGTTTGATACTAGCTTTGTTCTCTTGAGTAATCACAGCACCTACTGACTCCTCTTATAAGGCTAGATAGAGTAACAATGGCTTCCTCGATTGAGGTGATGGCAGAATTGATGGGTTAAAAAGGTAATGCTTCACCCTCTAAAATGTGAATTGATAGTTATCATCTCAAAACCAAAGGCTAGTTCTTCCTCAAAAGCTTGAAGATTGGCTCATATACGGTAGTGAGCTTAGCAATAAACCTACAGATGTATTAGAGCTATCCCAAAAATCCTTTAACTTTGATCTCAGTTTTAGGTATAGGCATCTTGCAGATCAACTTTTCCTTGTCTGGATCCACCTCAATCCTCCTCTCACTGACTACATGACCCAGCAGCTTGCCAAATGTCACCCCACATATGCACTTATTTGGATTCAACCTGGATCCATACTTCTTTACCTATGTGAGAAATCTATCCAGAGCAACGAGGTGCTCTTCCTTGGTGGGAGACTTCACCATCATATCATCCATATAGACTTCAAACTCTTTATGGATTATATCAGGTAATAACATTGTTATAGCTCTCTAATAGGTAGCACTTGTATTCTTCAAGCCGAAAGGCATGACCTTATAGCAATAGGTCCCCTATCTTATGATGAAAGTTATCTTTACCTTATCAATGATAGCCATTAATATCTGGTTATACCTAAAGAATCTATCAATGAATGAATACATAGCACTAGTAGCTACACTATTGACCAGTATGTTTATGTGAGGTAAAGGAAAGTCATCATTGGCATGCCTTATTGAAGTTTCTGCAGTCTATGTAGATCCTGACCCTGCCATCTTTCTTAGGAATCAAAACCACATTGGCCAACCATTTAGGGTAGTTGCCCACCTTAAGGAATTTGGCATCCACTTACTTTTAGGAAATCCTCTATAACCTTCTAAGCCTATTCTGGTTAGAGACAATGCAACTTCTACTTAACTGACTTTAACCCAGGCTTGATGGAAATGATGTGCTCCATAATGGCTCTGTCGACACTCGACATATCTTCATAGCCTAGAGCAAAGGCTTTCAAATGCTTTTTCAATACTCTGATTATTTATATTCTCTCTTTAGAGGTCAATTTTGATGCAATCTAGAGTAGACAAAGCTTATCATTGGTGCTAATATTAACATTTTGATGCATGATGCGTTAATATTAAAGATGCTTATGTTCATGCATAATGCCATCAGAATACATATTGCAAACATAAGCAAAATTATTTTTTATCATATAATATTTGGATAGAATTACATTATCATGAATAAAATTGAATTTGGGACATCAGCTTCATCATACAATAGTTCATCGACGGTACTATCCACTAGGGTAGCAATATCCTCATAGACCTTCGAAATCAGCAGATCTCCCATGTCCAAAATCTATACCTTCATCTCTAGTGCAATAATTGTAGTAATTTTTAGCTTGAGGCGATCGATGGTGAGGTTAGCAATATCACCAAAGATCTAAAGATCATAATTAAGGCTGATAGTGGAAGTAGCAATAATCTTCCTTAGTGTTGTTAAGGTTTACAAGTCATAAACATCATCAAAGATGGTGAATTCCTGGTCAATAATGTCATTCAAGTTAGGCAACTTGGGAGCTCGATCATACTATTGAGCAATCTCCTTATTATTAAGGGGAAAGAAAGAGCTGAGGATCAGAGATTTTAAGAGCCTTGATTGGATCATATAGGTGTTATTGGTCTTGTGATAATTTGGTAATGGGTTGATTTTAGTTGAAGACTTGGATTTCTTAGGATCTTCGAGTTCACCTGAATCAATGAGGCCCTAGATGACACCCCTAAGAGAATGAAAGTCATCAATATTATGGCCATGGTGTTGGTGATAGTGGTAGTAGGTTTTGGTATCTATTAAGGCTGGGGGTGGTGTTTGGAAGTTTGGTTCCAATGGTTTGATGAGCTTGGCTTTTTGGAGATGCCCGAAAACCTTAGAAAATAGCATTCCAAAATTTGAGTATCTTCGGGTTTAGGTAATATCTCAGAGTATAAGGTTTGGTGTTTGTAAGGCATTTATGTAGTGGCCTTTATGTTGTATTTAAGTAAAGGTGGTGGCTTTTTATTTGATGAAGGAAGGCTCGTTCTTCTTCAATCCTTCGGGTTGTTGATTTTCTGGCCTATTGAGTAGATATCCTTAAACGTGTGGAATATTTGATACCTTAGCTTGTCTTGATAGAGTGGTAGTGATTGCATGATTGTTGGTTTATGAAAATATGTTTGGCAGTGGAATATATAATTAAAAACTTTTAAAAACTTGTTTTTCATCAGATCTAGCAATTCTATTCATAGAACACATCAATTATGGAGAAGATTATCAAAGAAGAGATCAAAAAACTTACTTTTATGTAGATCTCCTTCTTTCTTATCCTTTCAAAAAGTTGTAGTAAACTTTTCAATCCCCAAGGTAGAGGATCACCAAACTATCCACACAAGCAATGGAATGATTAGTAATCAATATTACAAGTTTTATTTAAAGATTAGTAAAATAAAACAGAAAAGGAATGGATGAAGAGAAAGATGAATTTAGTTTCTTCTTATTGATCTTTTATCAAAAATCTAAATTAATCTTCTTGTTCTTGAGCTTCTAATTACTTGGAACTAATGGAGGAAGGAGGCAGCCAAAATTCCTTGTTCTATAGCCCTAAAAGTTATGTTAGACAACTTATAAAAACTTAATTAGGGTTTAGGTTACTTAAGTCATATGCATGTGCATGTCACATGCTTCAGGCATGCAACTTGCATGTGCATGACTTAAAATCCATCCAGAAGCACATGAAAGTCATGTGCACTTCCTTTTAATTCATCACACATGAATAAGTAATGTGACAATCACAAATTGACTATTAATTAATTTAATTACATTTAAATTTGCATATACCATGCATGTAGAACATATCATCTTAAATCACTTATATCTTGAGTTATACTCATTAAATTTCAGTGATCTTGGTATCAAATCAAAGCTTTTTCATGCTCTTTCAAATGAACATGAAAAATACAAGTTATTTTATAACCATAAAACATTATTTCATCGACATCCATTCATGATTATAATTCCTCTTACTTTTAGTGTGTGACCTTTTGGGTTCTTGACATGTTGGCAACATATAAACATATTATTAAACTTCATTTAATAAAATTATATGTAAATCAAGAGTAGTGTCTAGTCATACATTATGACTACCCAAAAGTCAAGAGGTCATTAGTTTGACTATAACCCTTATATATCAGATTCCATGCAATAAACTCCTTTCACCATCCATTATCTCATTTAGGTTTGAGTATGGATTAATGTCAACTTAATGCATAATCAAGTATGTTAGATCATGCCTATCACACCTATGACTCGGTATGATATGCCTCCTATAGTGTAACTACCAATCTCCTTTAATAGAAAATCAATAATTACCCTACAACGGATGCTTAACATTAATTCATTAACCAAATCATAAAAAACTATATCATACATGCATATCATGCACAATGAAATGACTTCACCTTATCATCATAAAAATTTGCTCAAGCATGCATAACTCAATTCCACAATTCTGATACCAATCAAAAGATTGTAAATTCTGATACCAATTAAAAACATGCCATAATTGTAAGCAAAGCAGAAAGATGCAATGTCACTAATATCTTTACTGCCATAGTATAAAAACAAGGTGGTAAGTTACACGAGCCACAAAATAAGAGCTTGTCTTGTAGTCCAAGACCTCTACTGATGAACTATCTCAGGTCTCTTGCTGTCGGCCAAAATTCCTCTGATCTCTCATGATGCTACTACCTATGTTCATCAAGTGATAAATGTTGAGTATAAAACTCAATGGTGCTAGTAAAACAATTAGCATGAAATATTCATATCATAGCACAGAGCATATCATTCGATATAATTTTTCACTAGGATGTATAACTCATTTAGACAAATTTCCCTATAACATCTTGTCTGTAAGTAAAGCTTATTTAGATATGATTATAAAAATAATCCAATCATAATCATATGTAAAGCAATTCACATGATATACATATCATAATTTTATCATTCATATAACACCTTTCATCATTCATACAACATCTTTCAACATTCAAATCTGATCCTTACATAATCATTCCATCAATGTCTATATACATGAATGTGATAGAATATGCCTTTTACTCTTTGGAAGGCATCATGATCTGCATTCCTCTCTGTTTTTCCTGTATCATAATCATAATCATGAATGCCCGACATTCTCATATATATATATGTGCGTATAGTACTGGCCTGGCCATATACCACTATCTTTTCAGTATTTTTATGTTTTGCTATTTTTTTTTGGTAACACATTATCGCCACCCTGTGTTTCTTATTGAGCTCCCCTTTTCCTCACCATTTGGTTATTTTCCTCCTTCCATATCTCTCCTATGCATGTGGTTTAGTACTCATACCCTTTTTTTTTTGGTAGGCATGTGTGTTCCGCTATCTTTTTGGTAACATATTAACATGTCCTTACATCGCTCATTTTCCTCCTCCCTTATTACTCAAACATGCATGCCATGGTAAATGCAATCATGAAAATGACATGCTACATGAATAATTATTTATGCAATCATATATAATCAAATGTTCTGCTATTGCACAGAATCTCATAATCATTGTCCTTTCTTGTTAAAGGATGTAAATCAAAGCATAATTGCATATTAATTTTAATGTAAACATTTTAGCTTACCTTTTGATTCATTTTAAATGAATCAACCAATTAATAGCATAAATCAACACAAACCGTCATAACTAGCATAAACCTGCCATCGATTTTCCTTTATCTATGTTGATTAAAGGAATAGGTTCCTAATTTATGTTATCACCTAATCATAATACAATACATCTTCAATACTCTAATTCAACCATAAATATAGATTACACATAACCTATTTCATTTTCATATAATAGGCATTCACATAATCATATCACAAGGATAAATTATCCAATCATAAACATTTTACCCAAAGATCATATAACCATATAATTAACCCTTATTAAGAAAATGAGAAGTTAATTACTTATCCATATATCAATAACTTCATCTTCTATTATCATGGCAATATCCCATATTTTCCCTTTTTTTTAAACAAATAATATTAAAAAATGATGCTACTTAGCCATAATATAGTTGGTCTTTCTTACCATTTTTCAAAAAATAAAGGACTTCTAAAAATTCATATCTTTTTACCAATAAAAAGTAGACGTAAATACATTTTAATCCATATATTATAAGCCCAATAATTTGATCATTATGACATGCAAATAATTCATGCAAATCAACTATTTTAAATTAGCAACTTTAATTTACTATGTGAACATCATGTCTGTCGACCCTATTTTTAGTAATCAAATGAACTTAAATTAAAGCCAAACCAATTTTATTGCAAAGTTAGTCAAACCTATTATATGACTCATAACTCATTCATTAAGGTCTCCAAATTCAAGTTTGCCATAAGCCTTAAAAACTGCCCCAAAAATAACTTAGATGTGATTACTTGCTTAATTTTCACCAATTAAATCTTCATTAATTTAAATTACCTTTGTTATATTAATATCAAAATTTTAACAATATATTTATTCATTAATATCAGTCATACACAACCATAATAAGATATTTAATTAACTTTATTAAAATAGCTTAGATCATGCATGCAATAACATCATGTACCTGCCTTACCCATAAGTATCTTACCAAAAATCATGACCAGTCTTCTATCTTCACTAAACACCCATGCATGCATGACTAAAACAAGATACACATGTGAGGTTTAGTCCCTCACAACATACATATCCACGCCACTCACCATACATAAACTACACATGCATATTATACTGGATACATCATTAGAGTTATCAAATACATTTTGTACAAACCATATATTACAAAAGGCTTCATAAATTACACACATATGAATCATCACTAATAGCATATTAACCCACCTTTAAACAAACCAAAACTATCTAAAACACAAGCTTCTCCTCCTGGGCAACAACTTATTCACCTATAACTTTAAACATAACACACAATGCACAATCTAAGTGCAAACTCACATGCTACACACCTGTGAGCGCCCGGTTTCTGCCATAGCTCATAGTGAGGCTTGCGATGCTTACAGACTGTGGATCGCACTTGGAGTGAAAGCATAGTCTTTCTGAGGGGTTCCCTCAGGAAATAATATGGACTTGAAAGAGTCGCAAGGGATTCACCATCGGATGGTTCTGGATTGGTCCAATCGATCCATAACATGAGTGCTAGTTAAACCCTTCAGCGATTGGGTTCGAGTGGTAGAGATCTATTTCTATGAGATTCCAAAATCAAATTTACCATTATAGTTGGGCTTAATTGTCCTAGGTAGGTAAGCATACGAGCGTATTCATAAACACACAGTGCAACATGTGATTTGGCGTTGCAAGGTTGCACATAGAATGACATATAAAGCTATATGAAATTTGGATGGCATCGCATGAGAAATTGTGATAAAGTAACATGGCATATGCATGACATGTGAATGTGAATGACTTATCATATGCATGATATATAGGCGTATAATCATGGTAACATTGCGTTATGCGTTAACATTTTGGATCGTATTAGCGTTGGGCGTATGCATGGTGTATGAAGTGAGTGTCATGGCATATGAATGGCATGTGGATGCGAATGACATACCATATGCCTAATATATGAAGTGATGTATGGCATGGAATATGCATGACATGGTAATACTGAATGACATACCGTATGCATGGCATGTAAAATGATGTATGGCATGGCATATGTATGACATGGCATAGTGAATGGCATACCATATGTTGGTTTGTTTAGTGATTAAGCAGCAGAAGAAATTTAAAATTTTCATTTTAAAACAACAAACCAAAAGAAGATCTTTGCATCAAAACATAGAAGAACTTGTTTAGAGATTAGATGTAGCATATTGGATAGTAACTGTTACTTTCAATGCAGATGTCCTTCGTTCTTTATCTCTAAAACGTTTATGGTTGTAGCAAACCAAAAACAATCAAGATAGGCAGCCTCCAACAGTATCCACACGAAATAAGGAAGTCCAAGCAAGCAACCAATTGCTTCTATCTCCTTTCCTATGAACTAGCAAAGAAAAAGAGGAAAAATCTTATGGAATTTTTGTCTTCCTCACAATTACTCTTATAAAGGCCGAATTCTCCTTCTGCAAAAGAGTGTTGTCGCACCTTAATTTTGGATCGGTCGGATTGATTGGGATGAATCAAGCTTATCTCCTTGTCATTTTGCCCTCACGGGCATCTCGGTTTGTCCCAGTGCATTCCAGGATTCAAGTTAGGGCTGCCTTAGGAGCATTTCTGACATTTTGGGCACTTACCCGTTCGGGTAAGTTTCGGGAGCGAATAGGGTATATTTCTTACCCGATCGGGTAAGTAACTTACCCATTTCACCTCCTTAACTTACTCGATTGGGTAAGTTCCCTCAGACACCAATTAAACCCTAATTCGGCCATTTGGCTTAAAGGGTCCGGAATTCGAGAAAAAACTCGAATCCCGAGGTAGCCGTCAGCCGTCAGACGCGATTTAGCAATTCAAAACCCTAATTCCAACAATCCTAAACCCCTAGGATTAATCAATTAGCACTAAATAAATAGACTTAGGTTAATTTCAATCGGGAATACTAAACTTTGAATCGCTTTCATCATCCCCTAACGTCGGAATTGGATTGGAAACGTCAAGTTGCATTGGAGAATCAACATAGGTAATTTCCATTCACTTTTTATTCACTTTCTATTCACTGGTCATTCACTTTTGTTTTGATTTAACTTGATTTTATTGTGCTTTTATTGAGTTTAATGCATTTTCAATTCATTTTAATATTGTAAACGTGATTTAACGCGAGATAAATGAATGATATTGCATGTTAATAATTCGAAGTTAATCAAAAATTGAATTTGGTATGTTTGGTGTCTGATCATACCCGTTCGGGTATGATCATGCACAATCATACCCGATCGGGTATGATCATCAATATCATACCCGTTCGGGTATGATCAGAAAATGACAAAAAATATTTTGTATGCCGAGTCTTGCTTGTTGAAAATCACGTGTTTCCATACAAGTTTCATGCTTAGATGATTAGTGTAGCTCATGTTTGGTACCATGTTTGATTGATTGCATGCTTATGGTTATTACCATGTTTGATTGATTGCATGTTTATGGTTATTACCATGTTTGATTGACTGCATGTTTAGTGTTATTGCCATATTTGATTGATTGCATGTTTAGTGTTATTGCCATATTAGATCACATGATTAGGGTTATTGCCATGTTTGATTGCCATGATTGATGTTATTGCCATGTTTGTCTTTATGCCATATATGCTTTTATTTCTATTTATGTGTTTAATTTCCTTATTTGCATGATTTATGTTTGATTTGCATGATTTATGCCTTAATTTGTGTAATTGATTTTATTACTATATTTGCTTTTGTTTCCGTTTATGCGGTTGATTTATGTTTTGCAGGATTAGGTAAAAAACCCTAGTTGGAGGATTAGCTTTGGTCTGGAATGCTTAGTTGGGCCTGAGGCCCAGTCGCAAACGAGCCCAATTGGATCCCGAAGAGTGCAACTAGGCCTTGGGCTCACCATTTAGGATTTATGCTTTAATTACTTTGCTTTTTGGTTGGGTTGTATTTAAATACCCAAGTCTTTTGCTTCCTTTTTCTTTATTCGGGTGGGTTGTTTTGCCCACATTTATTTTCTGCTTTTATGCTTTC
>CANYBF010009340.1:0-12966 GCA_948192965.1 Dalechampia spathulata | reverse complement strand
CAATTAAAATGATGCAAAATCAATAAGAAAGGATTGATTTACCTCTTGTAGATTCTCCAAAGCGTTAGGGAAGAGAATAGCAATCCAAACCAAATCCCAGTCCAAGTTTAGGTGTTAAAACGCCTAATTCTAGTTGATTTTAATGCGTTTTGATTAATCCTAATGCCTTAGATTGATTAGAATTAAGTTTTGGAGTGTTCAAGTGTTGCTGACGGCTGCTGACGGCTCTTAGAAAATTAGGGTTTCATTCTAAATTCCGGTCCCCCTTCCAAATGGCAGATTAGGGCTTAATTAGGTTTGTCCTCGAGAACATACGCGATCGCGTATGTTGTGCATGAAACATATGCGATCGCGTATGTTGTGAAACATATGCGATCGCGTATGTAACATATGCTAAACCTTAAAAACATATGCTAAACCCATAAAACATATGCCCACGCACACGAGACACCCCGGAACGGGCCAGAGTTGGCCCAGAACGGCCCAGAAAGCCCTGAATCAACCCGGATTAGCCTAAGACTAACCCGAATTGGCCCAAAAACATCCCGAATCGATCTGGATCAAGCCGGTCCAAAATTAGGGTGCGACAGTAGCCCAATTAGTTTACTTTATCTATGTCAATTTCAACATTTTTGGTATTAATTGTTTAGTTTTCTTGTTGATATAGTCATGTAAGCTTGGGATCACTTCAAAGGCCCATATCAAAACAACATAAGGGAAGCCATAAATTGTGAATCCTTTCTCAGTAGCTATGGTATCAACATGCTTGTAACTAATTAAGATTTTATGGTAACATAATGTTCCCTATGGATACCTTCTTCATTATTCTTCATTTGATTGGGTTCAAATATATTATTGGTTAACCTTCCTTGTCCTCCACTCTGCAAGTATAATCTTGTACAGTAGATAAAGGTTGGCTAGCTTCACAATATATTCATCTTTTTATTTCCTTATGTATGAAACATTCTTCTTAAGAAGGTTGAACAAGTCTCCTATAAATATGGTATCACTATCAATGAAGAATTTATCTAAGAATGCTTATTCATGTACTTCTATGCTTGTAGGATAAAGTTATTCTAAGTTGCAACTAAGGCATGTTATGATGGCTAGGTCATGGATGGTAAATTTATATTCTTTATTTCCCTGTAGGAAAGTAAGGTTGTTTAGGGAGTTATCAATTAACTAAAGGTACATTAATTGCCTTATAAATTTGGTTGGAAAAAAGGGAAGGATATTAAGCTTCATGAACTTTCCAAATGGTCCCTTTTCAACTTCTTTAAGCTTCTTCTTTGTCAATATTTTTTTGACATGATCAATGCTCATAATGTCACATTGGTTATTGAGCTTTATTGTTTGACCCCATTTACTCTTTGGTTTCTTATAATTCAGTCCTTATAAGAAATTTATTGTCTTAGTATATGCTTATATACAAGTATATGAAGGTAAAATCTTATCTACTAATATCAATATTACCTTTTTTAATGTTTGTTTTAACTGCTTCTCTTATTTTATTTTCTGCTTTTTCTTGATTTTCTTTATTATTAACATCTTCTTCTTAGGTTTCTTATCTTCTAGTATCTTCATTTCTACCATTATTTACTATTTTGATAAAACAAAAGAAGTTAAATCAATATAGGTAAATGAGTTCTATATTTCAGTAAACGTAGCAACATGAGTATGTAATATATCTTAATTGTTTAATACACATAATAATTAATGAATTAAATTAGGCAAATAAAAATAAAGTCATGAAAAAGTTCTTGATAAGTTTATTTAAGTTATATGTACATAGTATAATATAATGAACATAAGATATATAAATAAATTTAGGTAAGGCAAGTAGGTAATTTTCTTTTAAGTAGATAATTTTCTTTTCTACAGAACTGCAATAAGGTCAATACAATATATATCAATCCAAATTTATATTTAAAAAAGAAATATAAATATAGAAATTAGAAGAACAACTAGAAATATTTTAAGGATAGATAGTTACATAGTTTATCTACTTCATAATTACAATTACAGAACATTATACATAGTGATTATAAGGTAAACATTTATGTGCAATACTTGTAACAAATTGAAAATCAATAAATATTTGAAATAATTTTTAGATAGTTCATAATACATTAGTAGTTGAAAGTTGAAAATTAAAAAAATAGTATATGAAATCACAAGTAAGATAGGTAAATAGGTTGTTTTGATTAACCTAATTATAATTCAAAAATTGATAAAAATATATGAGAAAAGTAGATGAAATTATCAATTGTAGTTGTCTAAAAGATGGAATATCTTACTTTCGTTGCTTCGACTTGATTGAATTTGAAGTTGGTTGTGATTTTGATTTGTGTTCTTATTTTTTGGTTTTATAGTTTATTATCATGACTATTTCAATCTTTTGTAAGTCGTGGCTGGTCATGGTTATGTAAGTGTGAGTGATGGTAATGGTGGTTATTGTAATGACAAGTTTGCAACAATTTTAAGGAAGATGAAGAACGTGGGTTAAGGAGTTGGAATGGTTTTTTTATGGTAGGAGTATATGTGAAATGATGCATTTTGGGCATGATTTTAGGATTCTGTATTTTAGATAGGAATTTAAATGTTATAAGAGTAGTTTGGGAATATAATTTTTAGGTTTTACTAAATATGATATATTTTTAATTAAATATACTTTTCTGACATATTCTTTTAATTATTTTGGAAAATATGATTTTTAATTATTTTGGAAAATATGATTTTTTGACGAATTGCCTAGAATAAATGTTATGTCTATTAATCAATGTTGAATTATTATTTAAATCCATATAATTAACTAAAATAATAAATTAATTAATATATATTATTAATTTATTTATTAAATTAAATATTAATTAATTTATCTCAAGGAATAATAAAGATTATGCATGATAATGTATCAAAGATCCTTTTAGGCTTCTCTTCAATCCATACAATTAACTAAAAATTCTATCTATCTTCATGTGGAGGCCAAGCATACCTATGTTATTTTTTTTCTTTTGGTTTTAATATAACTTCTTGCAAGGATTGCTTCTATTTATTATTATCTAAAATAATCAAATTGTTAATACTGTAAATGCAAAATTACATAAGATTCCTTTTAATATCAAACAATTTCATCAAATTCAACATAATTACGTGTATAATAACATTTTTAATCGTTTAAGGTATATCTCAAGTATCTCCATAAGAGTTTCAAAATGCTTTCTTTTCTCATCATTTCATTCTATTAACATGACTTATAGCTAAAACCAACTAATAAAATTAAATGTTATTTAATTTTATTGTAATATGTATTAATTTTATTAAATATTATAATTATTAATTTTGTTTTAAATTGATAGTCATATTTTTATTTTCATAAAAATTCAAAATCTTTATTTTAATTGGGGATATAAATTTAAATATATTAATAAAAATTTAACATATTAATTATTTTATCAAAACTAGCAAATGACCTATAATTTAGAATAACAAAAAATATGTCTATCAATTTGAAACTAAAAGATAATATTATTTTATTAGGACTATTCATAAATCAAGTAATAGATCTATTAATATAAAAAAAAAAAATTTGATACATCGATTTTAGTTTTTTTAAAATATTAAATCTAAATTAAAATCATTTTTAACGATTAATCATGAAAATGATTCAATTAATCACTTTTTAACCATTATTTTAAAAAATATTAAAAATAATTAAAATTTAATATATTATAATATTAAAATACCTAAAAATGAAAAGACAAAAAAGAAAGGAAAATGAAAAAGTGGGTTGCAGGATTCAAACCCAATACCTTGATTGTTTGAGCTAAAGCTGATATTTAGTGAAGATATAGTTTATATATTAAATATTCTGCATAAATTATATATAAATCTGGTTGGATAATAGAAAATAAAAATTTAAATCTAAATTATGAGATCGATTAATTGTTAATTTTGAAATTTTTTTTATCGATTTTGGTTTGATTGAATTGTTTGAACAATTCTATATTTTAGATATAAATATGAATAATTAATACAAATTAACTAAAAACAGAAATTATAAAAAATGTCATTTTTCAAACCTTTATTTCACAAAATGTAACTTTGATTATATTTATTAAACTGGAGTTTCATAATGTGCGATGCACGTTAGTATAATTTTTTTGATCCGTCATTTTGAAATAATTTTATATTTTATTTTTTCAAATTTTTTATCATTATAATATTTTCGATAATTTTAAATTAATATTTGACATTTAAGCATTATGTACTTATTTAAAATAATATTTTTATAATATTTTTATCCATTCATTTACAAAAAGAAAATGAGAGTAAATATTTGTTTATCTATTTGATAGCAATACCTTTTTGTAGATTAAATTTTTTATATATGTTGGTTTCTCCTTTTTAGATCATCTTTTTTTTATTAATACCTATTGAACTTGAAATCCCTCTTAATATTGTAACATATAGTTGTCCATGCAAGAAACATCTTCTAGCAAGTATACTTCTACATTTGGTATTGTTTGGCCTTATGCCTTGTTTATAATCATTGCAAAACATAATCATACTAGAAATTGCTTCCTTTTGAATTGGAATGGATATCCTTTACTTTCTGGTGGATTCAATGGTATTCTTGGTAGTAACACTTGTCTATTAGCATGTTACCTAACTGTTATTTTAGCATGTATGATTGTTTTTCAAATCTTCTACATACCATTCGAGTTCCATTGCACAATTTATTTGCTACATCCAAATTCTTTAAAAGTATTATTTTGCAATTAACTTTCAACTATAGTCTATGTGGTGGGATTCCATTTGATTGTAAGCTATTTAGAAATTCTTCTTGATAATTGGTGTTGACATCATCAATTACATAATCATAGCTAAAGTCAGGCGCGGATCCAGAGCATGAATTCAGGGGGGGCAAATTTAGGTTTGTAAAAATCAGTGGGGCAAATTATATATATTTATATAAATTTTATTAAAAATTACGTATATTTATATTGAAAATTTTTGAATGAGTGGGGGCAAGTGCCCCCACTGCCACCCCCCTGGATCCGCCCCTGGCTAAAGTACACTTGAGTCTCTCCCAGGAATATATCTATCATCATTTGATTCAGTTTATCCATATATTCATTCTTCATTGCCAATATTGCATGGTTTGTCATGTATTCTAATGATATCAAGTTCTCAACAAAATTAGGAAACGCATTTTGTATCAATGTCTTTTCGCATGAATCTTTTCCATCATCTTGTACCATTATTTCATTTGGTATGATTATATTTCCATCATGAGTTGCAGGCTCTTCCCCATCCCTCACTCTTTGTAAGAAATCATTAAAGGTTACGTCTGATCTAGCTCTCATGTTATTTATCAATTTGAACACTTCCATTTTATTCCAAAGATATGATGTTACCATACTTGCATTAATTATTTCTTGCCTTATTCCTTTAGGAACCACTGGCAATACTTATCTAAAGTCATATCCAAATACCATTACTTTTCCATCGAATGGATCATTGTTATTCATTATATCTCTGAGCATTTTATTAGCTGTCTCAACCATATATTTCTTGGCCATTGGTGCTTCATTTTATTCCTAAGCCATTCTGCTTTGATATACCATATAATGTTATTTCTGTTGGATTGAGTGGAATATTGAATCTAGAGTGTGTTATCCTTCCTCTTATCATTATTGATATTGCTACACCTGAAATTGATGTTGCTATAGCTATATTTTCTTTTGATCTTAGATTAGCCAATAATGCTCAATATAAAAAAGTCTTCCTTGTACCTCCTTGTCCATCCATAAAAAATATTCTAGTGTATCTTGAGTTTAGTCTATTTATTATAACCGTATATGCATATTTTTATTCTAAATTAAGCTTTAACACTACATTAATGTCTTCTTGCGACATCCATCTGCACTACTATCTCCTTTACAATCTCTTCATTATTGATCTCCATTTGGCTAAGCTGGTGACTTTCTTTCATAGGTAAATCATAACTTTTCACATCCTTACCCATGCCTATTAAGTGATTTTGGATATCACTCAAAGTGTAAGCTATTTATGTTTCTATCAAGTCCTCATATATTTTAACATAATCTTTAATCATTAATTGAAAATTATCTTCCTATAGTTTTTTAACATTTGTAGGCTCATAATACATCAATAATGTTGCGAACAATCTTCTTAACTCTAATGGTATCTTGAATACTGCTGCCTCACTCATTCATTCTTCTATGCTCTTATCTGATTCAAGCAACCCCCTTATTATATCAGCTTCCTAAAATATCAGATATTGCATACCATCTACTGTAAGCAAGTCATCAAATGACTTTGGACTAATGACATTATTTAAAAGTATCCTTAAATAATACCTTTCTCTTTCCATCAGGTTAGTTGTATTTACACATCTGATGATATTTCTAGTTTTTTTTTATCCACTCTCAATTTTTTGCATTCCAAATATAATGCTTTAGAAATTCCCTATACAATTGCATGCTTACTTCTTCACTTTTTGAACATGTAACAAAATATTCTGTCAATATCATTTTTTTTCATGTGATCCCATTGAAGTATGTCTTGCAAGTTTTGGTTATACCAAAATGTCACTGTGTGCTTATTCGATAGATAGAGTTGTAAGTTCATGACAGTAGGGTAAATATCATTCATTTCAAACTCATATATCCTTCACATAGCTTCTTATGGTGATACCTAACTTGCATCTTGATAACGTTGTATCTCATTTATCTGATTCTCTCCATCTCTAACCTGGACCACTATTCTATCATGTCCTTTGCAAATATACTTGTATAAGTATTTCACTATTATCAATCCGAAGCAAACATATTATAATTTAGCATATAAGATTAGTGAATTATTTCTTTTACTTTTTATACTTCATTTATACAAATTTTTTTTACCATATTATAATACATTATTGCATTAAACAAAATTAATTACCTCTACATTGATATGATAATGATATCTTGTAAGCAAATACAAATTATAAGGCACAACCCATTTGTTATCAAATATCTTATTTTCCTTTTCACCTGCAATATGATAAGAATGTCATTATTTTCATTTCATTAAAATATGTAACATAATTTTAATAACATGAATCATTTGTTACCTGACGATCATTTTTAGGTCTTCTATATATAAAGTATCTGTTATGCCCTAATATTGTCTTACTATTATATGATCTTGAATATTTGAATTTGCATCTTCCTTCAATCATGCAAAGATATTTAGGATTTTCTTGTCCATATAGACCATGGAGCATATATTTTATTACATACATGTACAGTACTGGATGCT
The DNA here is from genome assembly GCA_948192965.1 of Dalechampia spathulata. Lineage (NCBI taxonomy): Eukaryota > Viridiplantae > Streptophyta > Magnoliopsida > Malpighiales > Euphorbiaceae > Dalechampia > Dalechampia spathulata. The sequence goes on along the minus strand of CANYBF010009340.1, from coordinate 5,634 downwards.
TAATCTCGTCTAGAATCTATGCCATAACATATTTATCAAAATGTTTTGGGCTACTTACTTTGCTTCTGGGCTTCAATATGATCAAGATGTGTGCATGTGGGAGACCCTTCTTTTGAATTTTGATGACATGCACATGTGTTGTTACCTTACCAAATATTTTCTTTTTGTATAATTGATTTTTAAGATATTGTAACTTTGCTCTGAAAACTCTAACAATCAAATGTAGAACTTCTGATGGTTTTATTTCTAGTTGTATATTCTTTACTATCTCTTTCCATTCAAGATTGCATGTCATTGTAATAAAGAGATCAAGCTTTCCAAATGCTTGCACCAAAGTCATTGCATCTAGGTATCTTCTTCGCATATCTCTAGGTCCTTTAATATTAATTGAATATTAATTAATATACTTTGATTAATTAGCTAATACAATAACTATAATTAATAGCTTTATTATGTGTACTAATTCAGATTTGTAATTTTTTAATTTTACTATTAAAATAAACAAATTGAAAATGTAAATTAGGTGCATAAATTGAAAATGTAAATTAGTATTATTAATTTGTAATTACTATATTATTTATATTATATATTATATATTATATATATTATTTTTATTAGATAAATATTACTAATTGTATTTTTATTTTTTAGGAAGTAATTATTTTATATTAAATATTAATAGAATAATATATTAAACATTATATTATCTATAACACAGTATAAAATCTATAATAAATTATAATTTGTAACTTTAATAAATATCTCATAAAATATAAATTAACAAATACAAATCAAATTAGTAGTATTTATGTTTGAATAAATTTATCTAGGTTAAAAAAAATTAGATAATATAATATAAATTATAAAACAATAAGTAATTAATAAATATAAATAAAATTAGTAGCATTTATCTTTTATCATTTTATTATTTTTATTTGTTAGATTAATTTTTATATTTATTTTTGATAAATTTTAAAAAGTAATATCTATCTTCATGTAAATTTTAAAAAATAATATTTATGTTTGAACTATTAAAATTAAAAGGGGAGGAATAGAATTGTATTTTCACTTTCCCCTTTCTACTTTTAATATGTATATCATATGATTTATGGTACTTTAAAATAATTTTTATTATCTTGTATCTTTATTTTAAATACTTATATATCATTATTAATCAACATTACGTAGCCATCAATTGCTAGGATCTAATCAATAATTGTTACTAGATTTTAGAATCTAGCAACCAATCAACAACTTCAATTATGATAAAAAAAAAACTAAATTAAAAGCTAGGTTTAATATTTTTTAAATTTTAACCAAAAATGATAATTGACTAAACAATTAAACTAATTGAGACTTTATCCATTAGAAAAATCCATGAAAAGAAGACAACACTCAAGATATAGAATCTTATCGACCAAGATGAAAATAAACATAGACAAGAAAAAGAAGTAACTGGTAATTGAATTTACTTAAAAATTTTCCACCTACTGCTCATTTATAATCATAGCATAAGAAATCTCAATAAATCAAAACCTTTCTTTAAAAGAGAACAAGTTGCAGTAGTTGATTCCAAATCTTGGGTAAAATCTATTTTTGAATTCTCAAACTAGTATTATCTTTTTTGAGCTCTTGTAATTTAGATTCAAAATATAGAATGTAACATCAATATTCTGGTCAGTTCTTGAAGAAAAGTATGGTTGCCTTAACTTGTAAAATAAGTGATTAGCTTCCAAAAATGATGTAGGCAAAGTACCAAGCAGTAGTATTCAGGAATGAACATCTGCTTGTATACTACTCTTTAGATTGATACTTTTTCTTTTCAAAGAAAGGGTTTTCTTAACCTTTACTTTTCTCAGACATAAAGTTACTAATAATTTCTCAGATGAAAATGTAAAGCTGATCTGAATATTCTTCGTAATCTATATATTCATTTTATCACCATCAGCATGAAACCTTAATGATGCATGAAAAACGTAAGTTGGGTAATTACCAAAGTTGGTTGGTATGATATTTCGTCAAATTAAGAGTAGAGGTGTAGTTTTTACAATTTTATATATTGAAAAATCATTTAATTTGCACCCACTTTAATCATAAACATCTAACCAGATGATTAGGTGAGTTTTTGACGAGCTGACCTTAATTCCTTGTCTTGATTTATATTTCTCATACCAAATAATCCATTTCTAAATTGTTTAATTAACTGCCAACATAAAATTTTTTGAGAAAAATACTAAAAAAATCTGAAAATGGCACGAAGTTTTTCTCATTATTTATGACTTTTGTTGCTATTTTATTGTAAATTCGCCACTATTGCTATTGACGACAGAAATCATTCCGTCCTGAATTCTTTATTTTATGTCCAAAAATAAAAAAAGAACATATGTTATTTGATGAGTTTACTCTCTTGAAAAAACAATATTCATCTAAAAATCAATCTTTTGAAAGAAATTCAATCCAAATTAAATATAATTAGATTTTATCCATTAAAATTGTAAATTTTATGAAGGAATTTAGGTAATCATGTTTGAAATATTAGTTTACGGTCGAATAATTTATACTTTTTGCTATATTGTGATGATAATCTTTGGTTTTGATTAGGTTAATAATAATAATAATAATAATAATAATAACAATAAATCTATAATGATACCTGACTGCTTTGTCCAACTCTTTTGGATATATAGTCCTAGATATTATTATTCAACAAAATAAATCCCATTTGGAACAAATAAATGGGATGAAATTTTTTATAATATTCATCAATATATAATTTATGCCTAATAGACTGATCTTAGTATATATTTCAAGTATACTTCATTTAATTTTTCTTATTAAATTTATAATTAGAATAATATAGATTTTTTAAAACTGTTGGGAGCAACCCTTTTTAGATCTTTTTTAGGTATTCATTTAATTCGATAAGCAAAATGGGAATTTTCATATCATTGAAATGGCAGATTGACATAATTAATACTATACATTTATAGGTAAGAACAATGCTTTAAGGTTGTCATATCCGTATTATTAGTCTCTTGATAAGTGTCACATTCACATACGTGCATGTTATGCATACGTATAATGAATGATTGCTTACTACATGAAATGCATGAATGTGATGTGATGCATAGATATTTTGACGTTTTGACATAAGTTATGGAAAATGAAATGTTCTATGGATAAAGGAATGATATATAGAATGAAATTGATAGAGAAAGAAGTGAATGAATGCTTTCGATGAAGAGTGATGCTTTGGTAAGATTAATGTATTATTGTATGATAAAGTATAATTTAAGATGGGTATGTACAAGTTAAAGTAAAATTAGAAATATTGGTGAGGTAATTGATAAGCTAGGATACTAAAGGAATTATATGAAAAGTTAAGGTTAGAATTGAAAAATAAAAATTATGTATGATTTATGTTCATGTTGTCTTAAATGAGTACAAGTGGAATATTATGTAGAATTATGTATAATATGATGTAAACATGATGTTTTAATTGATAAGGAGGAGAGGAAAGAAGAGTTTGTAAGGAAATACTATTAGGTTGCCAAGTGTCCATATATTATTGGACCCTTCCTAGCATAGTCATAAGATTAATAATAATACTAATAATACTAATAATGATAAGAGATAAGAGAAAATAAGCTAGGTCATTTTTAGGTTTCCTCTTCAAACCATACGGCTCTTCTTCTTCTCCCTCTCTCTTTCCATCCATCTTAAGAGAAACAATAATCCAAGGTAATCATAGGTAGGTTTCAACTTCTATACTTCTTTTATATGATATAAGCTATATGTATATCTTCTTTTTTATGTTTTGTAACATCTTCAATGAAAGAGTTTTGTTGTTGTTGAGTTGTGTTGATTGTGTGTGAAAGAAGAATTGGAGTGAAGGGTGAATCGTATGAAGAAGTATAAGTGTTGAAGTGTTGAATTTGATTGTATGTATGATCATATGAATTTTTATTTTGGATGGATGATTGAACTTTTAATTGTGTTAAACTGATGTTTTGAGTAAGTTTTGGAAGTGTTTTGATGATATTTAAGGTATAATAATGAGTTAGGATGATTGGAGAATCATTTAGAGATGTTTTGGAATGAGTTTATGTTATATGACCTATGAAACTCTTGGTCACAATCGTGACATTCAAAATCACTATCGTGACAGAAGGTTTTGTGAGGTTGTGATATTGAAAATCATGATCATGACAGCAACTGGTTTCAGCATCAATATGCAGTCTTATAAACAATGTTTGGAGGTCTTATCGGATGAGTTTTGGGATGTGTAATATATCGTTGGAAATCTCTTTATGTCTAATTTCCTATAGTTTAAAAATTATTAAATTTAAAATTCATTTAGTTAAGTAAAAGTCTTGCACAATGAGAAAAGGTCTTAAAAGGTAGAATATGTTTTAAGTAATAAGCATACCAACTTAAGTCTTTGAGTGATCTAACATGCACACTTGCTTAAAATTCTTAAATGCATGATTTTATACACTTATTAAAAGATATTAAAAAGGTACATACCTGTCACACCCACATCAAAGACCCTGACTATTTTATACTATGCGTGTATATGACTGATATGATGTACACATATATATATGTATTGATGCGTTTGATGATTAAGATGTGATGTTGCTTACTTGAATATGCATGTCTTCATAAATGCTTGTGGGTGAATACATTGATGTTGAGTGTAATGCTAAGGTGAAGTGATATTGTGTCTTGTGATGCGTGTGTACGTGACGATGATGGGCAGAGAGGGTATTGCCGCCTTATTGAGATTTCTTAGTAGTATAAAGGGCAGACACCGTGTTAGTATGTTGTGTTTGAGATTCTAGAAGTGTTTGTGCTTGAATTATGACTTAGGTACTTAGGGAATGAGGGTAGAAAGAGTTATAGGTGGAAGAATGATAATGGTATGATCGTACGGGATACCGTACGGGAGTACCAAACAGGGGAGATGAGAGGTCTTAGGTTCTTGAAGGCCGTACAAGCGTACCATAGGGTTGTCTAGCCGTATGTGCTCGCATAAGTTTTTTCTTGTCAGGGTGTTTTCGTCGGTATGGGCGTACCAAGATCCGTACGGCCGTACGCGACTTATGTTGACAAGTCAACAGATAAGTATAAGGGTTTTTCATTACTTTTCTCTTAAGTTTAACTTCTTAAAACCCTTAGAAATATCAGGGGAAGAGTTCTTAAGTATCTAAAAGTGTGAGAGCTAAAAGCCAACAGCAGTGATCGTTAGTAACGGGATTACAGGATTACGCTAGAAGTCTTATTATTTCAGGTTTGTGCTAGTTGCATTATATGTGCTAGTTATATATGCTAGTAATGATGTTTGGCTTGTTTCCCTCTTTTACGACTTAAGTAAGGTCTGAAAATGATGTTTAATGATGATATGTGATTGTTACGGTGTTTTCATTATTTTCTTATTATGGATTGGGTATATCTCTTGTCATGAAGCACTTGGGCATGATACATTCATGGATGCATGGTGATGAGGAAAAGAAAAGAAAGAAAGATTGATGAGGGCAGAGCTAAGCTCTGGGCATACTGGGTCAAAATGAAAAATGATGGGATTCCTTTAAGGAATCATTTAGATTATGCCCTCCCTATGGGAGATGATTC